>CAIGRF010156258.1:89839-102177 GCA_903798235.1 Fraxinus ornus
AAAAAAAAAAAAAAAAACTTTTCACAAAATTGAATCTCAAAATATTTGCATCAAACAAGCCTTATTAAAAACATTATGTACGGAGTTCAAATTCTAAGCAGTACGTAATATAAATACCAACTTCATTACACATAATTAGCAACTTATTACAAATATAAAAAACAAAAGTCCACCTGCTGCCTCATACCTAATTATTTCTACATATACATTGCGGACCCTTAGCACTCATTCACCTGCTGTGTATTCAAGAACAACGAAAAGTTTGACAAGCCAATGGCAAATCATTAGAAAAAGGTCCCACCAAACATTCTTCTTAGTAAGCGTGCTGAGAAATTATTACCTGCTCAGTCCCACTTGGTTTTTTACTAATTATTTAGGCCGTCGTTGTTCATTTCCTTGCATTATCTCATAGCAATATATTATGAGTAACGCCACGTAACACCGCACCAGCACGGGTCCGGTCTAAGAAATCATTCGTATGGACCAAAACAAATATTCATGGACCCCAACCAATCTGTACTTCACTTTCTTTACTGGTAGATGATAAAAGTTGGTTCATCAACCATTACAGCATGTTTGATAAAGTGGAGTCGACACTACTAGGCAGTATTAAAGAGAGAATGAAATTACAATCTTTCTTATTATACCGTCCAACGATGTCCCACAATGCGTATCACACATGACCTTAGAAATTAGAATTACTCGTACACAAGGAAATGGCAGTAGTTTATGGATAGAACAATCACAACAATGAAATCAACCACAAAAACCAGAATGCACTCTGTTAACAACTTATCATTTGATAATTTTTGCTTATTCTCAACAGTAGAACGTTCAAACTAATGAGAACGTTGTCTACTAAGTTACTGGTCCGGTAAGAACATTCCCTGTAGCTCCTTCTTCAGTATTCATCCAACCAAGGTTCACCGACAGGTCCTCAACTGCAACCTTGATAACATCAGTTCGTACACCAATATCTGTTGCATACCGGCTCATGCAGTACATTCCCGCTGTAACTGTAGCCACACCAACTGGACTCGGCATAAGTAACTTGAGAGGGGAGGAAAGAAGGGCTGCTAATGGTGCACCGATGATAGAAGACGCTTGTCCACTTCTTCCAACACCAAGCCTATCAATTGTCAGAAGTCCTGTTCTGCAATACAAGGCAAAATCCTCACAGTTGTTCTGGAACACGTCATAATTCCCAAATCCATTCTGAAGCAGATACATCGCTCGGTGGATGGCTGTTTCTGGAGGGTCTGATTCTGCTGTGGTGCAAGTGCCTCCCCGTACTTTAGCAATGAAAACAGATGGAGTCACTCCATACTCAAAACAGTAAAGGGAACCATTTTGAAGAAAGCAATCCAGACAGGAAAGGACTACTCCACTCTTTGGCTGCCTAAATCCACAGTCAGGGAATGTCGGACATGATGAAGGTTGGTTATAGACATCATCATCAGAACTGGAAGAGGTTCCAGCACGGGTAAAATGAACGACTTTGCTGCCTCCAACGAATATACCTGCATGATAAGATAGTGAAAGGGCCACCTCAGGTACTAGATATATGTACTTGATAGGTCATCCATAGTTCGTTAAATGTAGCAACATATTACACTCAATGACATTTATCTATCAATGACCTTCAAACACGCTTTATAGAGATTTTTATTTTATGGTTGAGCTCATCCAACAATATAATCTCAGCAGCTGGATAATTTGGGGTTGCCTGCAGGCACTTAAATCATTTTCCATTCCAATTTTTTGTTAATAATGTAAATTTAGGATTACATCATTAAAAGAATCAGGCATTGGAATGCAATTTATTTTATTCCAAGATCCATGCGATGACCAATACAGTCTGAAATGATCGTGAAATGAGATGACGGTAACAAAACCAACATGTAGCAAGAAGCTGTTTGTCACTACAGTGCTTTTATAGCAATACAAAGCATGTAGAAACATATCCAGAAAAAATCAAAAAGTTAGTTATCCATGCTGACATGCGGAGTCTAATGCAAATTCGGATGTTGAGCAACAAAATGGTGACTACAGTCTACAGCTAGTCAAGAAAGGAACAAAGTTTGGAGGTTATACCATCATCTGACGGATAACTTGAAATTATTTATGATGAAGATTTGAAGTTTTGTCTTTCCTCAAGCAGTAATGCCATGGTTTCAATATAGCTATTGCTTAAGTCTAAGCGGTGTTAATACAGTTATTGCTCAAGTTTTTCAAAAAAGAACTACAACGTTTTATTTGTAAAGCACAGGTTGGTCCTTGAAAAAGCTGGTAGTTAATTTTTGACAACAGCTTCCTAGAAGAATAATATTTATTGACTAATAAGCAATTAACCGTGGATAAACACCCAAAGATAAGCAGATTACCGACAGAACTCCCACATACAGATAAGAGGTGAAGGCCATGACAAACTTTTTATCTTGATAGTACAGTGTAACTCAAGAACAACCTATGCCCAGTTTGGTTTAGCTAAAAATTAGATTTTTAGTAGATTTTGATTGAAAAAAAGAAAGATGAATTGCATGATTGTAAAGTTGATAAAAATTGCAAGCCCATAAAATGTGGGATTGAAAATGAGTTTGAGAAAAAAATAGTTTTAGAAAAATGGGAGCTAAACAGGGGCTAAGTACACATAAAGACCTTATCTTACGTAGATTATAAAATACGCTTACAACCACAACATAATAGAAAATGATCGAATGAATCCAGAATATTATCATTTTGGGGCTAGAACTTCTAGACCACATGGGGGAGAACTGTGAAAGCCGTGGAGAACCAGATTTATCAATAAGGAATCAGAAATGCAGATTCAAGTTTTGTCAAATGTCTCAAACAAAAGAATTCTTTTTCTCCAAATATGATCCTAGAAGTAATCAATACATCCCCCTCCATTAACATTTTGGAACTAAATACTTTTCTCACTCACAAAGGTTGGCATACACATTTCAATAAACTCACAAAAGCCAATTAACCATTAATCTGTTGGGATACCTTTCTCAATCTTAAAGGATCCAAATCCATGAACTCTCTAGTGAAGCAACAGATCAATTGTCCCAAAAGCATGAATGAAACAGCAAGAGATCGATGAACAATTCCTAACCTCTCTGGATACAGAAGGCAACCCCTCTTCACCCCAAAACCCAATATCCCACATGCGCATACACCAAAAAACACCAAAAAACATCACAAATGCAATTTACAGTTCAGGCCAAAAAATAAATAAATAAATAATAATAATGATAATAAAAACTGAATGTGATTTTTGGCAATTCAGGGCAAAGAATACTGGAAATTAGAAAAAGCAGATAAGAACCTATATCAGATTTTTATACAGACCACATTGAGCCACATTTCAGAGAAAAATATAGCGGATAATTAGGCCAAAAAAAGGAAAACAAAAACAGACAGCACAAGTAAAGTGAAAATGAAAAAGAGAAAAGTAAGAATTAAAGGGGAAATGGGGAAAAATAACACAAATACCCAAAAATAATTAATGTAAAAAAAAATAAAAAGAGAAGAGAATGCATCATTTGTAACCATGATGAGAGTATGCAAAGACTGCTCGGTACGTGTAGATATGATCCCCTGGTTTGATCTCACTCCTCTCCACTCTGTTTGTAAGCAACCCCATTTCTATTTCTCTTGATTTCTGCCTCTTCTACACAAAATCAACAGCTTATGTCTGCAAAATGTGTTTCAAAAAACCCAAATTTTAAAGCAGATTTAGCAAAAACCCATCGAGCAAAAGGACACATTTCACCGATTCAACATTTTGGGTGTTGGAAGAATACAAGATACAATTGACTTACAAAGTAATCTGCTCAACAACCGTTACCAATAGCAGCAATTGTATATTCAAAATGATGACATATGAGGCGTTTGGAACTGTGACTCTTTATGTGCCAATTTGCTGGCCCAAGAAATTGTATCTTGGAGAGAAAGAACATTTACTTTACTTTTTGGAAACCCAATTTTGGTGCATTTTTCTTTTCATTTAACGTGGACATTCTGATTCGTTCTATGGGAATCCAAGGAAAATTTGCACTCTATCAAGGTCAATATAACATGGACTCTCTCTCGAGGTCAATTAAGGATGAGTTTGACATAGACGGTTGAAAAGTTAAAAGTCATTTCTGCCACTAAAAAATTGTTTTTGAATTTATTTGGAAATTTTTTTATTGGATTAAAAGAGATTTAAAGAAAATTAATCTAAGATAACTTCTTTGAGAAACCCATCTACAAAAAAATAGAACAAAAATAGAAATCCTACCGAATGAATCTTAAGTGGTGATGGAAAAAAACCCACACCGACGGGTTGGTGGGGAGGGGGTGCCCCGCCCCGAAACTCTCCGAACCCGCCACGTGAAGAATTAAAAAAAAAATTAGTTAATTTGAAATTTTTGAAAAAAATAAAATTAAATTAAACGGGACAAGCTCGATCCCCGAACCCGCCTCGCCCTATCTAAGGTGGGGCGGGGCACAGGGTGGGACGGGACGGTGTGGGGGAGTGATGGGGCGGGGTGCCCTGCCCCATTGCCATCGTGAATCTTAAGTTATTTTTGCAATATAACAAGAGTAACATCAAAACATAATTGTGCATTCTTCACTGGAGGTGTCAATTCGGGAGGTCCGGGTCAGGTCGGTACGCTAACATATGAATCTGGTAACGACCCGCGTGAAAAAAAGGCTCGACTGCTATGGGTTCCAGGCATGTTCCAGGTCGGCCCACAAATTTTGGACTACAATCCAGACTCGCCCGCTAACCCATCTGGGTCGAGCCCATGCGGGTCACGGGTCACGGTTTGTTTCGATTTGACCCGTATGAATGTATAAATAAAATTATAAAAATATAGAATTTTTCATATTTATAGCAAAAAANGTGGGGGTATCCGATGCCTTGGCTGTTTTGTTTAAAACCATGCTTATCTCTCAAGTTACGAGGTTGGATTCTCTGAAGAGATGTAATTCAGGCATTCAGTATTATTGGTGTCAAATATCAATTTAAGTGATAATTACATGAAATTAAATTCTCGATTCACTTAAATGAAAATGTCATTGAACATATCAAGTATAATTATCTAATTGGTACTATAGCACTTAAATAACATTATTTTTGTCTAAAACCATGCTTATCTACTAAATTTTTTGATAATAATCTCAGTGCTTATTCATACTGATCAACAGGATCAATGATATTTTTCAAAGAACAGAACAAAACAAAAAGTGATTATGATTCAGTTGAAAAAATGTCATTACACGTGTCTTTAGAAACGCAGCTTTAGAAGTCGTGAGGAATTGTGCCACAATCATTATCTAATGTAATACTCCCTGCACTCCGATGGACTTTTTTTTTTCATTTTCACACCATTAAAAAAATTAAGCTAGGTGGGATTACAAATTATTTTCTTAGCCTTTGTGTGGTACACATTAAAATTTTTATTCTCATTAATCTATTCATTTTCAATCATATATTTTCTAATAAAATAATATTTTTCATTACATCAATAACTTTTTCTTCTTTTTCAACCACACATTCTCTATCAATCTATTATTCCATAATACATTTTTTCAAAATAATGTGACTCAAATACACCCTAAAATGCTAATGTTTAATTGGGATACGTGAGGACTGAGGAGTGGTTGAATAATAATTGAGGCAAGAAAACAATATAAATGGGCTAATTAGTCAACTAGATTAGTTAACCTTGGTGGTTTCCCTAATGCTTATAAATTTTTAATATGTTGTTAATGTAAAGAGTTCTCCTAAATCATGGAGTACGAAGATTCTTATGTTTAGGATATGTCGAACTAATTGATGAGCACAATTAATTTCAAAATAAATCACGTAATTGACGATTGTGCTTAATTCTCAATCCAGCACTCGGTTTACAATACATAACAATTTCTTTATATCATACACTCGTAATTTTTTTTAATGTGTATTATACTTGTATCTTTGATTGATTTGAAAGTTGAAAGGTCTCCGTTAATCAACTCGGCACCATTTTAGGCCTGTATTTTTTTTTTTTTTTTTACAGGACAATTACACACCCGTTGGCGGTAAAGTTCACGAGTGTGGACTTGAGCCTGATTGATGGAAGAATGTGTGGTTAAAAAGTAAGGAAAATTTTTAGGTTTATGTGTAATATTATTTTATTGATAGAATGTGTGGTTGAAATGAAGATTGAGAAAAAAAATGGGTGCCAAACGGGGGGCTTAAGCCTTCATTCTGATTTCGTGAATATTAATAAACAACGTGATGGAGTTCTTTAGCCTTTCATTTACGGTGATTATCGATTTTCAACCTTTAAAAGTGAGATTTAAGAATCAAAATCTATTTCGCTTAGAGCAATTATCGATTTTCAACCTTTAATCTATTCAAACTGAGAAATCTGGGTTTCTAAGTGATTGAAACCACGTTAAAAATCAGATTTTTTTCTCAATGGGTGCAAATTTCAACTAATTTTTTTTCTCAAACTTTCAAACTGAAGTACTGGAGGCACTTTACGGTCAAATTATTTTTTTGCATGGATATATTAGCATAGTATACTATTTTTTTTTATTTTTTTTTTTTTCAAATTTACAAATCTAGTGGGAACACTTGACCACACCGCACCCCTTAGATATGGCGATGCTAAAATCTCACGCAACTTTCACCCGACTTACAACAATAGAACAAAATCGATAAGTTAAATATTTAGCTCAAAAATAGCATGCAATTTTAACATTAAAATTGACGATTTTCCTCACGTGGGAAATCAAATTTACAAATTCAAATAGGTTGAGAACCTAATACCTCACTTTCGAATATTGAGAACCCATAACCATAACAAAAAAACGCACAAAATATTTATAGTAGTTCACCCTGAATGTGAAACTAATTTTTTTTTTTTTTTTAAAATACGAAATAAATACTGGACATAAAATAAGTTTAAATTTTGCATGTCTGTTGTCTGTAATGACACATTAGCGTTAAGAAAAAATTATTTGAAAGAGACAGAAACAACGAAGGAAGCTTCATAGAAAGATGCTTTCCGGACAAATTAAGCAAAATACTTCAGGAGTCATGACAAATGTCGGGCCATGACACAAAGCTTCCATCATTCCACCCAAATTACGAACCTTCCCCGAAACTGCTATACGAGTCTCCAAGATTAGGTGCCGGACAACTTGATAGTAGGCATATCCAAGTACAAGTTTCTTTTGAATTGGATCTCAATTCTATAAATCTTGTTATTGTTCTTGCTTTCCTATAAAATCCCACGTCGAGTAGAGAATGGAAACCAAACCTGAAGGAAGTGAATATGAAGACTTGTTGCCAGTAATGGCAGAGAAGCTAGATGTGGACACCTTTGTGGATGAACTTTGTGGGGGATTTCGGCTTTTGGCAGACCCCAAAAACGGGTTGATTACATCGTCGAGTCTGCTGAAGAATTCAGCAGTGTTGGGTTTGGAAGAGATGAGTCGAGAAGATGCGGAGGCGATGGTGAAAGAAGGAGACCTTGATGGCGATGGAGCACTCAATCAAACTGAATTTTGCATTCTCATGGTGAGACTTAGCCCGGAGATGATGCAAGATGCAGAAATATGGCTTCAAAAGGCAATTCAAGGGGAGTTGCAGAAATACTCTACTCTTAAACGTGCAGGTGCAGCATAATCATTTCAGAACATTAATTGATTTCTACAGATAATTGTATGTACCAATCTAGGTTTACTTTGAATTGAAATGATGGAAGAACATACAATTCAGATTCGATCGAAGTTGCTTGTTTCGTTTTTCACAAGGATTAAGAAAGCTTCTTTAATCTCATTGGAAAATTAATTTTTGCCAATTTTTTTCCTAGTTTAACCCTATTTAATTTTTAGTATGTAAAACTAAATTATTGTTGGAATTCATAAAGAATTTGAATCATGTAATTTGATGAGAATCATTGGGAACAATAACTTGAATTTCTTTAAACAACTAAATCGAAAACGAGCACCTACCGATTTTTTGAACAAATTTCCATTACGCCAATTTCTAACTTTTTAAGCACAAGTAAAAAACATGAATTTCAAACTTTTCAAATTGAAAACGCCAATTTCAAACATTATAAATACAGATACAGATACAGATTTAAGCACAAGCAAAAAACATGAATAGTACATCAAACAATTTTTCCCTTGATTTGAATTTGTTGCCTGAAAACATGCCTACAGCAAATGATAATTATCTTATCCCCATGTTCCACAGAATTTCCAGCTTGATTTGAATCAATTTCCAGAAGATGTTACAGTGGCTAACAATATGCATCATCCAAACAAGAAAAAAAAATTTATCCAGTGATACAAGAATAGCAGTTTTTGAGATGCTAATCCATGAACGACAAGACGGAAAGTTAGCAAAAGATGTCATTTCGAAAGTTGCCAACCGTTTTCTATATCTACTAGACCAATTTCTAGAATTTGGCATGACGTAAAATATTTTAGTGCTACAAATAGTGATGTACCAGATTTCTCTTCCAGGCTATTGAATAGGAGATGTCGAAGGAGAGTCGAAATACATTTCGAACAAATGAAGGATATCCCTTTCCGTCGTCGAACAAATATAAGGTCTTTACCGAACGCTTTGGATTTGTCGAAATCAACCGTACATAGGAGAGTCAAAGAAGGAGATATTCGTCCACATTCAAATCCAGTGAAACCATATTTATCGGACGAGAACAAGAAATCACGATTGGAATTTTGCCTATCAATGGTAGATGAAAGTACCCTCGTATCTACACCTACTTTTGTTAACATGCATAATCAAATTCATATTGATGAAAAGTTGTTTTACATGTCCAAGACATCGCAAAAGTATTATCTCCATCCGGATGAAACGGAGCCATTTCACACATGTAAAAGTAAAAGGTTTATTACAAAGATAATGTTTTTGGTTGTCGTTGCTCGTTCACGAGTTGATGCTACTACAAATGAAAAATTCAATGGAAAAATTGAAATATGGCCGTTTGTGTCTAAGGAACCTGCCAAGCGGAATAGTAAGAATCGTGTAGCCGGGACTTTGGAGTCGAAGCCTATTGTGTCGGTAACTAAAGATGTGATTCGTTCATGTGTGATTGAAAATGTACTGCCTGCAATCAAACAGAAATGGCCATGTTCAAGTTCTAGGACCATCTTCATTCAACAAGACAATGCAAAGCCACATTTGGATGTTAACGATGTCAACTTCGTAGAAGCAGCGAGAAAGGATGGATTCGATACGTTTATGTTGTCAACCTCTGAACAATCCCGATATAGATGTCTTAGACCCTGGTTTTTTTAAGCCATTAATTAAATTCAACATCAAGAGGCTCCAACTACAATTGAGGATTTCATTTTAGTAGTGGAGAATGCTTTTCAAACATTTCTTTCTGAAGAGTTGAACAATGTGTTTCTGACATTGCAATCATGCATGATTGAGGTGATGAAAAACTCAAGGGGTAACAATTACAGGATTCCACATATGAACAAACAAAAATTGATGAGAAATGGGCAACTACTGAATTGCATTCAGTTTAAGCTTGAAGTTGTACTAATGGCAAAGGCAGCTCTTAATTCAACCGAGTAACTTCAATCGGGTAAATTTGCAAAATTTGCATACGAGCTTTGATTTGAGCCCATAATACCTTTCTGAATAGGGAACGACGAGATAGATCAAACCAACGGCTTTGCCGTTGCCTATGATGGATTTTAGCCATCCGAGGTCGTCAAGGACTCAGAAACAGCACTTTTATGTTACATGAATTTTTTTTTCTTTTGCTTTAGTTGCATCATCTTTGTGTTTTTCTCATATCCTAGAGTTTCTAACATATTTAAACATGTTCAGAACTCATTTCAAGGCTTGGCTTTTGATTTTTGAACGATATCATTTGGTTGTGTTATTTGTTTTCCATTAATCAAATTGCAATGAAGGATATGTGATGTTAAAAAATTGTAGCCATCCATGTGTAAAAAACGTAGCCTTCAATTGAACTTACTTAACACCGGAAGGAAATGTAATGTTAAAAAATAATATGCCTAGTAAACATATGTTCAAAAGCCTTATAGAATTTGGTTGTGCTATTTCTTGATATCAGCATCGTCTTTATGAGCAAGAGCATCATTCTAGTCCTCGTATATTTTTGGTAGATAGATTTTGATCATTCGAGAAACAACACGTTGATACTCATGAGAAGAGGAAACATAACCATCTACATTCGGCGAAGCATTCAAATCAAGCAATGGCCTCATGGCTTTCTTTGAGTTCAGTAATACTTCGTAAAATTGTAGAGTTCAAATCAAGCAATGGCCTCACCTTACTGGAATGTGGATGATTTGTAGAGTTCATACTGAACAACAATGTGTATGGTGAGGACAATAGAATTGATTTTTATTTATGAGAGAAGACAGAGAAATGAGTAGACAGAAGAAGTTCAAAAATCACGTTTAGAAGAAGAAGAAGAAATAGTAGTTGTTCCATGTTGTTCGATAATCACGCAGTAGTGTCATTCCTTGTTTCCAAGAAGTGGGAGGTTGTGTGTATTTGGATGATTTCAAGAATTTGGCATATTAATTGGTCTAAATTTAATAAAGGTATATTGGTAAAGTAACACAGCAAAAATATTCTACATTAGGAAACATACATAAAAATTTGGAATAAGAGAAAAAGGAAACACATCCTATATATTTGGGACGGAGTGAGTATTTAATAACATTTGAATGATCAGAACTGAACTATGAACCATTTGGCATGATTTTTGAGAGTCAAAATGAACTTTTGAGACTCTAAAGCTGTTTTTGGATCAATTTGTTAATTTTATAAAAGTATTTCTTCTAGTTAGAATTTTTTAAAGGAATCTGGTTCAACTTAACTTCATCTAATAGTTGTTTATGAAGAGGAAGCTTTTTTAGAAATTAATTTCCAAACTCAACTGTAATAGTCTCCTCAAGCAACTTTTTAATGAAAAGCAAAAATTCTACCAAATAGGCCCCAAGTAATTTTGAATTGGCCCGTTTGGCATTGTTTTTGCTTTTACTTTCTATATAAATTTTTTTAAAGTTACCTTAAGTTTTGACTGAAAAATATTTTTTCAAAACATTTTTTATTCCGGAAGTGCTTTTAGAGGAAGCCACATTTGATCAGCTTCATCTAAAAAATCTTCTAGTTACTAACCAAACAGGACCAAAAGCAATTTTTGAA
The DNA here is from genome assembly GCA_903798235.1 of Fraxinus ornus. Classification (NCBI taxonomy): domain Eukaryota; kingdom Viridiplantae; phylum Streptophyta; class Magnoliopsida; order Lamiales; family Oleaceae; genus Fraxinus; species Fraxinus ornus. The sequence continues at coordinate 101,058 of CAIGRF010156258.1, forward strand.
TCTCAAAATCTCCCTTTGAATTTTTAAAAGCCATGCCAACGAGCCTACTTTCTAAGGCCATAGAGAGGGTAAATCTGTCAAGCTTAAGCCCTTGTTTGTCTATCATTAAAGTATGAAAATGAGTTTTGAAATAGTGAATTTTGGAAAATGTGTGGTTAAATAGTAAAAAAAATAAAAATTAATTGACGTAAAAAATATTTTGTTGTGAAAATGTGTGATTGAAAATAAATTTAAAAAAAAAAAACTTTGAAATAATGGTAGACAATCAGCGACTAAATTTGAAAATTGAATCAACATTGAAACGTCAAGATTACTCCTAACAATGTTTGGTTGGTCTTTTGTTCATCAGTATGATTGTGCTGACTAAATTGTGAAATGTACATTTATGACTTGCGAGTTAACAACAAGTCCCACTTAGGCTAAGTATCTTACAAAATTAATATTAGATCCTTAAGACTAGATGTGGTGTTCCAAGTCCAAAAAGCTCAAAGAGACAAATCGATCCAAGTTCAAATGAACTGTCAAATTTTAAGATTAGTGTTATCGAACGGACCACCATAAAAATATTACTCGTCTAGATTTTCCTTGTTTGATTTTCTATGCATCCATGGCATCACTTGCTTGAGACCTTCATATATGACATCCTGAAATAAGGACAGAATAAGCTAAAAATGCAGTGTATGAAACTCAACAAAAAAAGTGCAACATAATCTATTTCTCCAGAGTGAATCAATTGAACCCTGATAATGGTTTCAACTAGACCACCATACTTTTCTCGAGCATCTGAATTCGATCATACACTCATTGTCTAAATCATTGTTCAAATCTTTAACACCACGAAGAACTATTCATGTATCTTATTTGGTGTCCCCTTACAGTCTCCAATCAATAGGCTTTTTCTCTAATGACTTTTAGCGTTCATACAGGAAGCACTCCCTTTTCTACTTATAATGAACTGATTGTATCACCAAGCTATACATAAATTTCCACGTGCATGCTTAAGAATGAAATTACTTTCATATCCTTACCCCAGAACAAGAACCTTACCTCATCCAACCCCAAGTGTCACGGGCTGTGGCTTTGTCTAAACCCCGTTATCCTATCATTGTAAATAATTTAT
>CAIGRF010156335.1:0-10042 GCA_903798235.1 Fraxinus ornus
GATCTGATGATGAATAGAATGTTTGATAGTTCATATGATTGTAATTGATGTATTAGTTCTAGCTTTGCTACCCACAATCCATTTTCTTTTAATCTTCTTATTTAGTTTTGCAGTTTTCCTTTTTTTGTTATAAAACCCTAGATGTAATACTTCCACTCTTTTGGTGGGAAAAAAAAGAAAGAGAAATTTTTTATGAGGACCGTATAAATTTGCAAGTGAGATGGTATAATTTATTTTTTTGATCTTGAATTGTAATTTATGTATTAGTTTACACACACTCCATTTTCTTTTGTTATTAGTTTTACAATTTTTCTTCTTATTTACTTTTTCAATTTACTTTTTTATTTTTTTTTTGGTTATAAAACCCTAGGTGTAATACTTTCAATCTTTTGTTGTGGGTGGGGGGGAGGGAGAGAGAGAGAGTTTTTGTGGACCATATAAATTTGCAAGTGAGATTGATAATTCATATTTTGATCTTGAGTCTCAGGGGATGAGATAATGAGAATTTCAATATTTCTGATTACCATTATGATGCTAACGTATTGAATTAGCTCTAGCTGACATTTTAAAACTTCACAAATATTGTGTGTGTGTATTTTCTCTTAAGTTTTTGTGTTTTTGTTCTTCAAATTGAAATTAATGCTACTATAAGTAAGTATTAAGAGTTTGATAATTCTAATAATTTACCTTGTTCTTTTCATGGAAAAAAAATGTTTTTGGCCCATTTACAATAATAATATTAAATATCTATTTTTTCCATTTTTTCCTGCTCCATATATGGAATCTTTATTATTGACATGTTGAAATAGTTCATTGTGATTTATTGTTCATGTCAATTATTTATCCTTTGTTAACCATGTGGCCTCTTAAATGATTTTTGTTGAGCAGGATCTATATAATTTCTACAGATGAGAGGTAGGAGTTATACTCCGTCACCACCTAGAGGTTATGGTAGAAGAGGAAGGAGCCCTAGCCCAAGACGACGAAATGGTGGCCTTGGTAGAGCAGATGCTCCTACCAGTTATGGTAGAAGAGGAAGGAGCCCCAGCCCAAGAGGACGAAATGGTGGCCTTGGTAGAGGAGATGCTCCTACCAGTCTTTTAGTTCGCAACCTTCGTCATGATTGTCGGTAAGCATTAATGTATTACCTGATCATATGTTTTCTTCTTGCTTAATATGAAGATATCACCTGCTTTTGCATGTTAAAGTGTAGCTGGGAATATTGTTTCAGACTTGTTAATTGCTTGTGACCTATCAAATAACATGTTCCAGTTGTATTCATTTCATGTTATTTTGCTTTTTCCTGTTTTTTAATGTATCTTTTTGTTGAAAGGTCTTATATTTTGTGCATGCTTGAAGTTTATTATCTTCTATATTTTAAGTGTCGAGTATTCCAGTTTTATTGGCTGAATATTTTTTATGCTTCTCACTCTTTCTGGACTGCATATTCTTGTCTAGAACATTATGCATTTATGATTTTCGTGTTTGAAAGATAGGGTTTAAATGGTAGATCTGCTTGGTGACTTCACTCTGGAGTTTTCCATGGTTCACTAGTAATTGTTTGATTTGCTGTATGCAGGCCAGAATACTTGAAGAGGCATTTTGGAGAGTTTGGCCCAGTAAAGGATGTCTATTTGCCTAGGGATTATTACACTGGGTGAGCTGTGTTCGATGATGGTTTAGCTGTTTTGGATTTTTTTACCAAATCTTCATTCCTTTTTAATCCTGTAATTAATACCATATCGCGTTTCATAATTATGCCTTAATTGTCAATGACATGCTTTCTGTTTTAAGTTGATTTTTTTTTTCCTTTTATCATTATTTTCTCAAACTGGTTTTCTTTATTAAGATATTGAGATTTAGCAGTGAAGTAAGAGTTGGGAAGACTTCAATCGAGTAGTGAGAGTTGTGTTGACACATTCAAGTAATAAGAGTTCTGTTCTCATCAATCAAATATTGAGAGTTCGAGGTGATGTAAATGGTAGTGAAGATTGGGAAGAGATTGGTTTGAATACATTTTGAAGATACCAAGATTTCAAGTCTTGAAGAATAGCAAGTCATCTTTAAACTATTACTTGCACTTGCCTATGCTCCTATTCACAAGGTCAGCAGCCATGTGCTAGCTTATCTGCTTATCAGTGGCATTCCTTGTTCTTGGAATTATATTTTGAGCTATTGATTTGATTAGGGAAATTTTAGAGGCTCTATGATGGCCTGCACTTACTGCTTATACTTCCTCTCCAACATTTTTACAGAGGCAGAGTTAACTGCCATAAGACAACCTAAGTTTTCTGCACATATTTATAATTGAATACATGGTCAGACCATCATTTACCAACCAGAGATTATTTCTGGTCAAACTAGGATGCCAGCCCTTCAATGTTTTTGGCTTGGGCTGACATCTTCTAGGTGGAATACTTTTAATGCAATTGCACCACACTGAGTATCTTTTCCTGATTTGCAGTCAACCACGAGGCTTTGGATTTGTCCAGTATGTGGATCCTGCTGATGCTTTAGAAGCTAAACATCAGATGGATGGCGAGATTCTGCAAGGTCGGGAGCTCACTGTTGTTTTTGCTGAGGAGAATAGGAAGAAACCAACTGAAATGAGATCCAGGGATCGAGGAGGAAGGTGAATTGCTTCCAATTAGCTCCTTGCATCATTTTCAAAATTAAGCAATTTTATTTTTATTTTTTATTTCAAGTTATGTTGGGTTTGCCATTGGGAAACCTTGATCCAATATAAAATGGGTGCATATGCCATTATCACTGCCTATATATGGTTCCTTAATTGACTACCCCGCCTTCTTTCATCTGTTATAATTTGCTGTAGAAGTCAAACTTATGATCGAAGGCGGTCCCTGCCGCGTTACTCTCGATCACCACCTCCGCAGTATGGAAGGGCTCAATCTCGTAGCCATGATTATTACTCGTCTCCTAAGAGAAGATACTCAAGGTATGATATAATATTTCTCAATATTATTTACCAATTTTTTAACCTTTCTGCCTCATTCGTCAAAGTTTTTACTACTTCCACCTATGTATATTAGCAGGTCTGTTTCCCCACATGGAAAAAGGTACAGCAGGGAGAGGTCAAATTCACTGGAAGGTTCTCGCTCCTACAATGGGTCTGGGAGCCGTAGTCAAAGTCCAGTGAAGAAACGTTCGCCACATGGCTCAAGAAGCCACAGCCAAAGTCCAGGTAGGGGCCACCCTCCATCTGGGGCTCAAAGAAGTCAAATCCCAATCAGTAGAAGCAGAAGCCCTTATCCTGTGGATTACTCGAGGAAATCAGTTGGGGATGGATCTCCTAGGCAGTAAGCTATGTTGGAAAATGATGCTTTTATTCCGTAAAGATGTCTACCATGATTCAGATGTGGTTGCTCTACTATTTTTAGTTGGATTATAACTAATGGTGCTTTTAGCAGTATTTGCATTTGCTGTCGGATGCTTTTTGTGCTTCAATGGTTTGCTAAAGAAATTCTTGGTGTGTTTGATATGTTGGTAATTCTCCCTAGTTTTTAAGTGGTTGACAGTGCAATTCTGTTACTAAGATTTGCAGAAAATTATAGAAGAAATGAAAAATACAAGAATTAAAATTGAAGTCTCCTGTGGAACTGTGGAAGTTGTACTGTTGGTCGTAGTTGAGCATGTTTTGCCAAATCTGAGCTACTTGCTACTGAAGGAGCCAAGGAGGTGAAATTGATGAAGTGGTATAGATAGTCAGATCGCTATTTGTCATGAATATGAAATTGCAAGACATTCAAAATGTTTGGATTCAACCAATGTTCAAGATCTTGAACGATAAAGTCAAAGGCAATTTTGACGGTTTCTCTCGACCACTCTCTCATGATTTTCCTGAAGAGTGAGGTTGACTACAGTGTTCTACAAGAACTCTGCTGATGGTAAAATTGTTATTTTTAGAGTATACATCAATTGCTCCTAACCACTGACGATTTTCATGAATTGGAGAAACTACAAGCAGAATTTGAGATCTTTTATTTATTTATTAGCTTGTGCACGTAGTCAGTTTATGGACCAACTCCAGAATGCTTTCAAGCTATCTATAGAATTCTCAAGTATCTAAAAGGAGCACCAAGTGAAGACTTGTCTAAAGGGTTCATCTAGAGATTCAAACTTAACGTATGCTAATTAGCCTGGGAGCGTCACAAGTAGATTATCAACATCTAGGTATTGTACCATCATTCAACGAAACTTAGCTCTTTTTTGGGCTCCATTTTAATTTTAATGCATTTTTCTCCTTCTTTTCAATAATATATATTCTTCAATAAAATAATATTACCCGTAAATTCATAACTTTTCCTTTTTTTATTAAACACGCATTTTCAAAAAAGTTCATCATTTCAAAATATATTTCCTTAAAAGTTAATTTTAGGCTGTGTTCGGTACAGCTTAAAATTCAATTAAAATTGAAAATATAGTCGTTATTGAGGTCCCACTCGTCTAATAAAAGTCAATAATAACGACTAGTTTTTCAATTTTAATCCGATTTTAATCATTACCAAACACGCCCTTAATCCTAAACAGGAGCTTAATAACAAGGAGAAGCAAAGAGCAAGCTCTAGTAGCTTGTAGTCACTTGGACAACTGAAGATGGAATTGAGACGCCTATGAATCAGCATTGTGATAATAAGACACGTTGACATAGTTCATAATCTTGTTCAAAATGATAAGACAACGTGTTGAAATAGCTCGTCATTTTATCAAATAAATACTTAAAAATGATTCATTTGATTGCAGTTTGTTCAATCACAAAAGAGGCCAAGACCTGGCAGTTTTGCACTTCCTTGGAATGGATCAAATTCACACAGGGACTGCTAGTTTTTCCACGATAACGGTCAAAGAACCGCATAGAACAATCAGCAGTTTCAACACGCATTTGATATGACGAAACTTGGATACGTGAAAAGGCAATCCAACATCCGAGATAGGAAAGGTTAAAAAGGAGCATAATTATGCCGCTCTCCTTCTTTCTTACACTGGAAAGAATTTAGACCTCAACATCTCAAATATGGATAATCAAAGAAGAAAGAACAGGAATCTAATTTGGAGTAAAATGTTTAAATATAAAGTTACTAGCTCTTCATTTGCTTCAACCCCGTAAATTAGAAGAAGCAAATATTTCGAATATGAACCAAGTAAATTAAGGAGAATCTATTTTCCCCATTTTACAGCAAATGAAAAGATGGATGTGCACTGCTGTGTATACACCACCTTCATGTAATTGTGGACTACACTAAACAGTTAACAAAAAACCTGAAGAGAACAACAAATCCATATGCCTCAAGAATCATCTCCATTATAGGACGACCAAGAAGAAGCCCACTTTTTCAAATCCATATGTCACAAAATAATCCAATTGCTACATCCCACTTTTTGTGAAAAAATTAACTGAAAGAAAAAGAATCCACTTACTTTTGCGGTCATTCATTTCGAAGGACATCATTTTTTTGCAAAATCAGGGTCGACCAACTATAGATCCTGCACCACTGAAATGTCAAATTACTCATTTTTCTCGCGAATTAAAACGAAAGTTACTGGAAAAATAAGCTGAAAAAGATCCATTGACCTATACTTTTTATTCTCAAATGTGATTATGGGAGGAAGCAAGCGATTCTAATGTTCTTTCAACTGGCAGATCACGAAAGGATATTGCTTTCCGATAGAGAAAAAAATGGCTAAGGCTCGTTTGGCTAAGCTTAAATTCACCTTTCCTTCCACTTCGAGACTTTTTCGTCCAAAATTATCATTAATTTTTTCTCCATGTGACATTAGAAATTTAGAATTATATATTTTTTTTCTTCATGAATTTTCAATCTAGTGAACATACAGACAAACAAATAATGTATTGACGAGTGATTTGAATAAATTTACGGGCAGATTAATTTATACAAGATAACTATTATAATTTATCTCCTATATTTTTGCATCCACAATCCAAGTAAAAATTTCGCCAAATGTAGTGTTGACAGTACTGTATGTGATATATGATATGAAATATCCGGTCAAGCTACAGATACAGCAAAGTCCAGCAAGTGAACAAAGTTTTCCTCGAATAGGACACAGTGGCCCACGAGTGTAAAAGTAAGGATAAAATCTTTCCAATATTCCATTCATCAGAAAAAAAAAAAAAAATCAGCTCCATCTAATTTTATTTCTTCCTGAAGCTGTAAGTTGAGCAGAAATGGACTCCCTTTCTTCAAAGATTTCATTTTCTGCGCCTCTAACCATTTTTCCCTTAACACATCCAAGAAACCCAGTTTCTATAAAAACTTTGAGGAACCATTTTCCGCTTATTCTTTGTTACAAGAAATTCAATTTTCAAGGTACTAATTCATGACCCCTCTTTCTTTCTAAAAATAGTTCAATTTTTGCTTAATTTCTTCTATGGCTTCCATAGATGACCATGTTGCATATAAACAATCTTTTCGTTTTCTTTTGATATACTTATTGCACGGATTCTGAAAATTGTGGGCTTGATATTAATGATAATTTTTTCATCTTTTGTTCCTTTGTGAAAATGAATATTGACTATTGATAACTTTTTGTTCGATCGAAAGAGTAATCATTTAGAAATTACCCATTACAATTCAAGGGTTGCAGCTTCCCGAAGACATTCTGTGAAAAATCTGTTTTATTTTGAAGTATACAACGATCGTTAAAAAAAATAATGTGCTTACGTTGGCGCTTGGCTGAACTATTTTACTTGTCGATTTTTATGAAGAAAACAGAAAAGGAGACAAAAAAAATTACATTTTTTTAAAGCTATTTTATGGCATGTTAAATCACCTTGTAACATTATGTGACTTGTGTTCTAATCTTTTCTGCATCATTTTGATAAGTTATTCAGGTGTGATTGTGTTGACTGTTGAAACTGAAATGCTATATCTTTTCGAGTAATTAAGTCGTAATGTAAACTTGAAGGAGTATTTTCAAGGAGTTTAATTTATGGTGTAGAATGGGGTTCGACGGGAGTATGATCTATGATGTACTTCAAAAAATGTGTTTTATCCTTTGTTTAAAAAAATGTTCATCTTATATGTGATGTTACTGATGTATGGAGACATACACACTTAAGCCCTCGATCACTTTTAAATGCAAAAATACATACTAGTCCTAACTTACAGAAGCCAACTGTGAGTATCAGATATGTGCTTATTGATCATAGGTCTTAGAATTTATAAAAATTATGCAGACTTCACGATATTATAATTGAAAGGCAGGTTTTATTCTCCAACTAATCTGTTGGCATTGCATTGGGTATTGCATTGGACTGTATTGGATCTAGTCATACTGCCACAGATTGACCCAAAATTCTTAACTTTGGACTCTTCTTCTACATTATAGTAAAAACCTATGGGGGCAAGTGGAAGTACCACTATAATTTTGTCTTGTCACTGCTTGTTTTTTATTCCATTTGTTTCTTAATGCTCTCTATTTGGGTTTATCCATTACATATTGGCTTGTCAATCTGTTATCTGAACCGATGTCAACGGTGTGCTTCAGATTTTCAGGAATATGCAAAACCTTCGCGTCTTTTGCCATCCACAGAGGTGAATGTTTGCACAGATGCATCACTGGAAAAGGCGGTTACTTCGTCCAAAACTGCCAGATCAGAGTGCTTGTACAGAGTCAAGCTAAAAACAAGTACCGTCTATGGATCAGATCTGAGTGACGTCAACTCTGGAGTCCTGATCTGTTTGATTGATGAAAATGGTGACTCAATCTTACAAAGATTACCTACTTGCTCGATGGACAATCCTACATGGTCAGTAGACAAGGTTATCTTTGATGTTTTGCATTTCCAGAGGGGCTCCGTAGATGAGTTTACATTTGAAGGACCTGAACTTGAGAAAATTGTTGCTGTTTGGATCAGCGTAGAATCAGGTTAGTGTGTTCAATGGGCAAGATACGTTCTGTTGCATTCATGAACAAAGTGAACTCTGTTCCGTATAAATGCATTTAGTGCTTTTTAGTAACATCATTAAATATTGTTTTGGATCACAAAAAAATACAAAAAAACAAAAACAAAATAGCAAAGCTGTAGTGAAGTGATTTATCCCATTTAAGATACTAACATGAAGAAACTAACAGAAACTAGTAATGAATCTTATTCACAGGTAAATAAGTTAATCTTATAGTAGCTTTCTTGTATCTCCAGCCATGACGAAACGAACAACTCGCAAGATGATAAACTTAAAATAAAGAAAAGAAAACACAAGAGCAGCTCCAAAATATATATTGTGTATAGGTTTAGAAGATATGATTAATTGTTCAAAATTTGTGTATAACAAGCTTGAAACCACCTATCAAGAGCATTCTTATATGAGATAAAGAAAACTAATCAGTGTACCAAGAATTGTAAAAAAATCATATTGTAGTCTGTGTTAACATTTAACACTTCACAAGCGTTAATTGCCCTTTTGCTCTGAATGGCAGGTCAGTGGAGAATAGGGGATTTAAGTTTGACAGTTATTTGTAATCGTGAACCTCCACCTGCAGAAAATGATCTGAAAACCAGAAAGCATAATGGCTTACAATACAACTTCAGGGTCGAGGATATCTTACTTGGGGAGGGAAGTGAAATTTCCATGATGGAATTTAAACCTCACTCGGTTACTGCATTTTCTGAGGATGAATTTACCTCCTTCAACGAAAAATCCTCGTATGCTTCACTGTCAAACATTAACTATACCATCTCTAATGAAGAAAGCATGAAGGAATATGCAGACTTGAAGTTCTCTTTGTTATTTTACGATACATTGCTTACACTCGCTGGAACCTTAATTGCTTCCCTTTTGGCTGGGGAAAATGCTTCGTTTGCATTCGTAATGGGTGGAATCGGTGGGTTTTTTTATCTAGTCTTTCTACAGAGGTCTGTTGATGGACTACCGGTCCCGGAACTGGTTTTGAGGGAAAGTACAGGAAATATCAGTGAAGTGTTTGGAAGATTGAAGGGTCCACTGTCAAGCCTAGCATTGGCATTTGCATTAGCATTAGCCATTATTGCAGTCAAATATGCTTCAGGAGATAGTGCTGTGAAGTTAACACCGAAAGACCTTATATTTGCAATGATGGGATTTCTTTTGTGCAAAGTGTCTGTGGTATTAGCAGCATTTAAACCAATGGTAATTGGCTCGAGAGGGAAAAAGTGATAGGCATTTTAATTTTCTTATACCTGTACAGGTTAGTTTACATACTTGTATAGAGTGATATAGATGGCCAGTCCGCAGTCGACTAGGTATAGAGAGGTTAAATCGTACTTGTGATCTTGTTTATCTTTAAGAAAGTGTTTATGGAAACTGGAAAATTATTTTGTGCTTCGCAGATGATGCTTTTTCTCTCTCAGCAATATAAACAGTAATAAAAGCATATTAATTTTCATACTTTTTTCTTTCCAATTAGTTCATGTTATGAAACGAACTAAATAACTGTCATATGAAGTATAGCTTTTTTTTTTTTTTAAAAAAAAGGGTACGCAGCTCAATATTATGCAGGAATTAGCACTGTGTGAATACAAAAATCAAGAATCCAATGGCCGTCATGCAAAATTCATAAAAAAAGGGGCTGCGTTTGCCGGGAGTCGAACCCGGGTCTATTGCTTGGAAGGCAATTATCCTAACCGTTGGACTACAAACGCTTGTTGTTAAAGTTCACCTAAATCCCAATTAAAACTTAGTAGTTAGGACTTGTTTGATACCCCCATTTTCAAAATACATTTCTCTTCTTTTCATTCATACATTTTTCAATAAAATAATATTACATGTAAATCAAAAACTTTTCTTTATTTTTTAACAACACATTTTTCATTAATCTACTATTTCAAAATGCATTTTTAACGACAATGGGCTCAAACATGCGCTAAATAGTAAGGGAAATTGTAAAAAATCAGGGTTTTAAAGTTTAGAATTCAAAAATCAGGGACTAAACTTAATTTTTCAAAACTCGGGTGATATATAAAAAGCTAAACCCTAATTTTATCCACACTTCCCCCTCCTTCCCCTTTTCCTCTCTCCCTCTC
>CAIGRF010156335.1:12709-28278 GCA_903798235.1 Fraxinus ornus
CCCATTTTATACATTTGATAACAAAGGAGTATATGCATAACATCCATTACAAAAAATGGCAAAATAAATGAGAAAATCAAAGGGGTAGATAAAACCCTATTTGAAACTTGAAATTGGTTTTTTTCCCAAATCTTTGTCAAATCCTTAGTAGAAACTCCTTGTGTTCTTTGATTTAATCTCCAAAATACCGAGCAAAAAGGAGGAGAAAAAGAAAGAAAATAAATCAAAAATGGGAGGCGGAAGAAGACCCAGCAGAATGCCCAATTCTGAGGTTTTAATTCAAATTTTATGGATATTTCAGCCTCAGTCCTCGAAGTTTTAAGAAATGTCAAAACAGGTCCTCAAGTGGCGCCTAGTCGCTGCTACAGTAGTGCCTAGGAGCCCAGTTTCTGGAAAAAAAAAATGTTCCTTCAGTTTTTGCAGTCAAGTCTCCAGGTAATTGCACGTAAAGTCTCTCGACTTTGAACTTGTACATCTTCGTTCTCAAATTTTGACTTTTATATCAATTATGCTCTTCATAAATTGCATCCAATATCCTTCTACTTCTTGTCTTGTTCACTTTGGTCCCCAACTTCACAATTTTTGTACACTTCTAGTTATTTTTTCTCATTTTGTACTTTTTCTCATTTCTTTTGGTGATTTTTACCTACAAACACAATAATTACATAATTGGGAGTAGACATCCGCTCATTTTTATCAATAATAATTATATTTAAGTATTAAATAAGTGTGCAAAAAACACTTATTAGTAATCCGAATTAGTTTTGATTTTATGCCTCATCCAGCTCAGGTTGAAGACCATGAAAGTTTAAGATGGATGAGAGAGCCAATAACTGCTAGTCGAAGCCAAGTTTCTTAAAAGTCGTTATTTCTTCCAAGAATAGCAATTGCTTGTACTAATCAAACTATAAACAATAGTTTTATGATTTCAACCCTGCATGCATTACAAACACGCAGTAGTTTTTATTATCGATTTGAATTATAAAAAAGATACAAATGAATAAGTAGTACTTATTAATCCTTCGAAGTGTGTAAATTATAAGTGACTTGAATGTTTATAAACTGAGCCAAACATCTAGATAAGTTGATTCAAATGTTCAAAATTAATGTATTTTTCTCTACAAACTCAATCCATGTCACGTGAAACTACTGGGGATTAAAAATAAATATGGAGAAACTTAAAACCTGTACACGAGGGATAAAAATATGATAATAGAAGAAGAAAAGAGGGCAAACGCCTTGACCATTACAGTGTTAGGAGTGATCTCAGTTGCCAGCACCACTGCTTTCGTCGTATTTGCTATTAGTTCCACATAAAGATCTGATCAAAGAAAGAATTACCAGCGTCTTTCACATGCTTCCCGATATCCCATCAGCAATGGAAAAAATATATCTAAATTTTTTGGAGTATGAATTATGCGCATAAAGCAGCTATCAGCCATCTGTCCCGCAGAATTCAGCTACTATTAGCAGCTGCATCAAAGGAAGTAATCTGGTGTTCTGCGGGTTACATCTGGCTCACCCCTTCTAGGAGCTGGGTCAAACTGCAACAGGAAACAGCTACAACCTCAATATGTACTCAAACAACCATAATAAAGGGAGAATTGCAGCATTGGTCCTCAATCTATGGCCCGAGTAGCAAGTTAAATCTCACATTCTCACTTCAAATTTCTAGCCACCAGCTCAAATCGGGAAACAAAATCTAGCATGGTAAAGTTGGAAATGTGAGTGTCACATGACGATTTAATGGAAATTTTAGCTGTTTTGCCCGAGTACTTATTGTGCAACTACAGTAAAAAGTTAGGGGGTACTCGGGTAATGTGTTGGGAGACTAAGACAATTTCCCCATAACAAACAAAGATCAGCAGTGATATGCACACAGTGCAAAAGAGAGAGACCTGAATGAATGAGTGCCCTTGGCAGTCATCGACCTCAAGGATAGATGCCATGTTCCCACATCGATAACAATAATTTGGTGCACTGAATATGGTAACCACCTTTTGATCCTACAACCAACGATACACAAGAACCAGAAATCGTACTATCAATTTAATTCAACAAAGCCTTATCGAATAAGAAGCAGTTGTAAGAAGTTCAGAGAATAAATTACATGAGCCCAGTTAAATCCCTCCATAACCAGCTGGTGAGCTCTTGCAATAAGCTTCAAATTGTTAGCGTGGTTAAACTGCTCTGATATGTCCTGCCAATTAAAATGCAAATAAAAAGCAACCTTAATTTTTCTGGCAGTACAAAGTTTAAACTGAAAATGAGAATATGAAACAGTGATAAGTACTTGGCCAAATGTATATCCAGCACCCCTGGGCGAGATACCCCAACCGCAGCGATCATCAGGATCAGACCATAAAAGATCACACATGGGGCCCTCGTGGGGAACTTCTTGCACACGGTCAAAATTACGAATATTATCCAGAGTTTCAATGGATGGTGACAATCCACCATGCAGGCAAAAGATTTCTGATTCAACCTAGAAGTTAAAGAATGACGTACTAAATCAACATGAGAATGCAACATTTATAGAGTAAGAGATGAAAGAACACCAGTCATTGCTTTATGGTTGCGTGCTAAGTAGAAATAATTTGCTATTTAGAAGATGGGTGAAATTAGCAACTTAGCAATGCTACTGCTAAAATATGAATCGTGGAAAAGATGTCACCACAATAATAATAGAAAATATAAAACAGAAGGAATTCAACTAACCAATGCGGTAAGAGGGAAATAGTCAAATAAATCTGTAAAGATCTTCCAGATATTGGCATTACCATATCTGTACAATGCAAGAAGATGATAAACACGTGTTCAGTCATCCTACACGTGCAAGCAAGATACAAAGAAAATAAAGAGAGGAAAGAGAGAACAGGAAATAATTATGGCTTATTGGCATGTAAAGAGACTAGAAGAGTATAATTTGTTGGGTGGTGATTTTCTACGATTTGTATATCCACTAAAAATAGAAGTGCATTCAAATGCAATAAAAGAACTCGCTAAAAAGTTGCATTCTCCTTTAACATATCGGAGGACAACCTAAAGGTAACTATTTCACGAATGCCTGCCAAATAGTTAATCAACAGTATTATGCAATGGTTCCCCCAAATTCAAAATTAATAATAGATTGCATATGTCAATCATAATGGAGGCCAGAATGAGAGGAAAAAGGTTGCATGAAGTGATTAAGCTTTTAAATTCAATAGGCATTTAAACAACATAAGAAACAGAAAGAAGTCAAGAACTCACTTTCTTAGGCATTCATCATAAAATCCATAAACTTGAGTAATCTGCAAAAGTAAAAGAATTTCAGCACTTACCACCCAAACAAAATTTTTACGATTGAATGATTCAAGAACCTCATAACACAATACCTAAAATTATTAAGACAATTAAGGAGAGAATAGCCATTCTGTCCAACAGAATGTCTGATGATAAATAATTTGGTTTCAAATAAAGAAAACAAATCCACTGCGGATGAAAAGTAGGCTGCGGAATATAAAGTGAGAGAAGTTAGGACATAATAAGTATAAGTATGAAGTCTTACCTGGCGACTTTCATGATTTCCTCGTAGAATAGTAATTCGTTGAGGATAACGCACTTTCAGAGCCACCAAGAGCTGAAAGAATTTATGCAAGAAAAAAGAACATTAAGAATTTGTGCATGAAAAGAATTTTAGCAGTACCTAAATCACACAGGCCCAGAGAATTATATTCTAATATAAGCAAACCCAATTCCAAAACATACTTCTGAGGAAAAATCATATTCTTGTAATTATTTTTTTAACAGAACATATTTTGAGAGCTTCCCACTCAAAAGCAAAAATAGAAAGAACTAAATGATGCACTGTTATAGCAATCAACTACCATATTAGAGTTTCCATAGCAAAATAATAGTAATAACATGGTTAAAATATAACTCACCGTTACCGTTTCAACTGAATAGTACCCACGATCAACATAATCTCCCATAAACAAATAATTTGTATCTGGACACTGCAAATCAATGAAAAGAAACCATGCTTAATATATGATTCAACCGAAGAAAAATAAGTCTTCTTGAATATTATATACAAAATGTAACACACGAGAAGGCCATTAAGCAGAGAGAGGCCCAATGAGCACATACCTTTCCACCAATCTTAAAAAGCTCAGCAAGATCATGGAATTGCCCGTGAATATCACCACAAATGGTCACAGGGCTTTTCACAGGCTGCAATTATGGAAACAAAAAACCAATTGGGCACTATGTCAACATTTAAGTTTGCCAAGAATTGAATTTGTTTTAGGCAGAACCGGCATATCAAAAACACTAGGGCTATTAAAATTTCAATTCTCAAAAGTAGTTGCTGAAACTACGTCAATTAGTAATTCTGCTTGAAATGCCTTCTCCACCCCACCTTAGGTTGGGGCGGGGAGGAATAGAAAGGCTTTGAAAAGGAGCCTCTATTAGCTATATAGAAAAATATTGTGTTTCTATTAAAAAGTACATGTATTTTAGGAATAAAAAAGTCTCATAAAAAAAATAAAGGTACATGCCCAAAAGGAACAATTCGATTTTTCAATAAAGACGAATTTTAACTTCTTTCTTCCTTATAATAGGAAAAAAAAAAAATTCACAAAAACTTATCGAATTAACTTCTCATTGATTTTCATCGAGATTCAATCCAAATCACGATAGTATTTTCTTGTTCCTGAATGTACTCTTGTCGAATTCCACCACTTGTAGAGAAGGATAAGGTTATGTTGAGCAATTAACCATGAAAGTAATGCTTAAAGAAACAAATGGCCCTTGATCACAAGCAACAGAAAATTACAACATCCAAGTTAGTTTACATGTAAACAGTTCAATTTCAATGAAATTGAATTGGAGCTAACTCATAAATAGACATTCTAAACATTGGCAGCGATCATGAAAATGAAGACAATTGGCACACCTGCACATTACTCTCTTCCATTAGAATCTCCTTGGCCTTTTCACATAATGACCTCACCTAGAAAGATTAACAAAACAAATGACAAAAACCTCTTTTGACCAGGATACAAAAGAAAAATATGTAACAAAATTGTAAATTACATTTCCTTTACAAACAGAAAACTAAAAACCGTTTGAATTATTTGTTTATCTTCAGGTTTACATACTATTAGGTTACATTTCCAAAATAGTAAATGGACAAAAAGGGCAGGGTTGATGACACCCCTAAGTGTTGCATCCTCTGCATCAGTGTTCTGTTAAAAATAAAATTCTTCTCAAAAAGTGGTTTAAAATATGTACAAAGTTACATAATAATATATCTCACGGTTTTCAGTTGCGCCATAGTTGAGAATCAAAGGAATGTGAACATCAATCAAATCACAAATGAACTTGGTGCTCATTTAAAATATACGAAATACTGATACGGATTTTCTCTATTTGGCCACTTGATCATTGACCAGATATTCTGAATAAGCCTAATTGTACATTAAATGCAAATAGAGAGTGAAAGTTCAGATCTAGGTTGAAAGTTTTGAATCATTATCATTATAAAAGTATGGAAAATTAATCTTCCATTTTTCCTAACTGTTTTTGCACTTCAATTATCAAGGCCCACTTGTATTGACTTGGAATTTCCTCTTAAAACCCAATAATGGAAATGTATCCTTCTATTTCTCACCCATAAAGATAACTAATCTCCCTAGAACGCATCTACAAACATAACAAAACTTAATATTTTTTTCCATTTCCTTTTCTAAGCCAGTATGACGTATCTACTTTTAAGAAAATTTTGAAATATAGACACGACTAGTAAGATGAGTTTTAACTTCTAAATTTAACCACTTCTACGTTGCAATAATAAATATTTAAAATTAGAATATAAGTAATTAAAAAAAGTGAATTTGGGGGACAAAATACAGGAAATTTCACTTGTACGAAGTGATTTCCGCGAGACGTCCAAAAAGACCTCGAAGATGCTGAAATTAACAGGAAAATGAAATCTCTAGACGGATCTGATATTGATATCCCGATATCTATTCTATTGTCGCACTTCCACAGCCTCAAATAAACCTTAACTTCAGATCACTCGTTCTAGAATTTAACATTAAACACAGGAAAATCTACAAAATCAGATAGCAAATTTCAAGAATTCATAAATAAATAGGAAGCTGGATATAACATAATTGCAAGTTCCTCAAACAATGGGGACCTCTTGTTCCAGCAAGGGTTTGCACTGCATGAGCTGATCGATTTGCTCATCGAGGTTCCCATGAGCTCCGCCGCCACTCGCCGACGCCGATGCGTCCATGAGACCCTCTAGATTTTGGATTCTTCAAGATTCTCCACGCGGCGTCGTTTTACTTGGTTTTGCTAAAGAACCAATACTTTGGATGATTCCAATTTTAAATTTATTGATAATAAAATGTGTTTGATTGCATTTATTTTTTATAAAAAAAAATGTCAATTTTTCATTCAAATCTCGTGTTCGATTGCTATTTTTTCCATTGAAAATATGTCTAATTTTCCTTATTTTTAAGGTGTGTTTGATTGACATGGAAAATATCTCCTAGAAAAGAAATGTTTTTCTTGTTTTGTAGTAAACAAAAAGATACTCTCTGAAAGAAAATATTTTTTTTAAAAAAAATGAGGAAAACTATACATATTTTCAAAAGTTAAAAAATATTTTCAATGGAAAAAAATAGCAATCACACTCTAAAGTAAAAATTTAGTGGAAAACTGACATTTTTCATGGAAAATAAATACAATCAAACACACATTTAATGTTTAATGAATAGAATGTTTAGAGCATATTTGATCCCCATTAATTTTAAGATATATTTTTGTCTCTATTCTTTTTAATCATACATTTTTCAATAAAATAAAATTACACGAGAATTCAAATTTTTTTCTTATTTTTTAACCACGCGTTCTCCATCAAATCATTATTCAAAAATGGATTTTGACAAAAGAATTGAGCTCAAACAGATCCTTAGTTAAGATTTCATTTCAGGTGCTTCTGTCAATAATTTAAATAAAATAAAAATCTTGATGGAGAAAGAGGAAAATATTTAAAAAATTATGGTAATTCATTCCGTCTATGTTACATTAATGATGAGTTTAATTGTGGACATGAAATTTGTATGGAAATAAAATGAAGTCTTAATTATTCGATTGCTAGAATTTATTTGTATGAAAATATTAATTAAATATGTTTGATTGACTTGATTTTCAACCTAGAAAATATTATATTTGTCCATTTTTTTTTTGTACACAGGTATCCCAGCTTAGCCAGACTAATTTCCTGGACCACCAGCCACGACACCTCAGTAACTGGCGGAGGTAAACCGCGAGTTATGTTCAAGTTGACCAGGGTTCGAGCACCCCTTATACTCCTGACCCCAAGGAAGCCTTTCTCCATGGTTATTACATTACAAAGCTACTCCAACCAATTTTGATTATTACATCACTCAGCTGCTCCAACCAGGAATCGAACTCCCCACGCTGAGGTTGCAAGCCCAGCAATGCCCTTCCTTTGCCAACTTGAATGTGACCCGGGGGGCTATATTTGTCCATTTTTTATTGATGGGTAGTGAGAGAGAGAGAGAAAGATAGGGAGAATTACTTGGAAAATAAAAACAAATCCTCCCTAAAAAGATGTTTTCCTTATTTTTTAAGAAAATATGGTCACATGATCAACAATTAAAAAATATTTTTCATGGAAAAATTGTCAATCAAACATCCCAAAAATATAAATTTTGATGGAAAAATAATGGCAATCAAATACTAACACCCCCAAATTTAGATAACTTTTTCTTAAAATCATAAATGCGGAATACGATTACATTTTTCTTTGACATAAGAAACATCAATGACTTATTATTTTAAAATGATTTGTGCTTGGTAAAATATAGAACAATTAAAGTGAAAGATAACTTTAATTTCACAAAAAAATGAATTCAACATTAAGTATGGCAATACTGAGTCCGTATCATCAAGAGCCGGCAACTCGAATCATCTTGCCTTTATCATCTGAACATGATAATTGGTAAGGAATAATATCGAATGAGCTAACGCTCAATAAGCAAATATCATGCATATAATGCATGCTTATGATACTCATATGAATTACTTTAAAATAATAATAATAAAAAAAGTGTTTTCATTATGTATCTCATTTTCTTTCATTTCTTTAAAAATTTAACATTAACATTGTGAGCTCACTTGATCTCTCGCCTATAGCCAATCAGAATGCAGTGGGTCATATTATTTGGAACGAAATTTGAAGATACATAATTTATAATTATTTGTCTACATGTATAAATAGTTTCTAAATAATGAACTGAAGTATAATTCCCTTTTCTTTTTAAATGTTACCTAAATAAATTAAGAAAATTCTCATATAATAAAATATATACACCAAAAGAAAGGCCAAAACCAAAATTTGACCTCACTAGATTCTGTATTCAAAATTCATATATGTTAGAAATAAATGACAAATAATATCATATGATCATATATAAATACACAACACATACAGGTGGGGCTAATGATGACATGAAATTACAAAGGGATAACATTAAAATCAGAATACCTCAAACAAATCTTTCCCTATAAATTTATTTAACCACAAACTTGATTGATTAGGTTACTAAATTTCCACTGTTAAATATCTAGATATTATTTTTAATTAACTTACATAAAATTGTGTTTAACGAATCAATAATTAAATTAATAGGCACGTTAATTATAAAGGGAGTCCAAAAAACATTTAATTGTAAATTCAATGGAATTATATGTATCTTAAGTTTAGAACTACGTCGATCGCTTATGACGTCTAAGGTATATTCTATTGCAACAAATATAGTTAGTCACGACTATAATAATTATAACAATTTAATAGTAAATGCAATATAAATACAGCTGATCAAGATATACATGATAATCACAAGAAATAAGAAGGTGGCATTACACGCTAATTTTTACGGAATCGAGTGGACAAAAAGGAATTTCTTAGGAGTTTTTGGATAGAAAAAAAATACTTTCAAGGGGTTTTTCGACATTTAGTACTAAAAATAAACACATACCTAGCTAAAATCGAGTACNTATTCGAAATCGGCGGTTTTGGTGGTTGGAAGTTGCAGAAAATTACCTCAAACTTGCCCAAAAAATCTAAAAATTCAATGACCGTTTGTGAAAGAAATTTCAAACTTCAGTGACCATTTTTGAAACTTTGAAACTTCAGTGACCGTTTTGAAATTTTCAGGTAACTTCAGCGACCATTTGTGAAATTAACCCTATTTTAAAATGACCTGTACTTGGTAAAATATAGAACAATTAAATCGAAAGATAACTTTAATTTCACAAAAAATGAATTCAACATTAAGTATGGCAATACTAAGTCCGTATCATTAGGAATCGTCAACTCGAATCATCTTGCCTTCATCATCTGAACATGGTAATTGGTAAGGAATAATATGAGATGAGCTAACGCTCAGTAAGCAAATATCATGCATATAATGCATGCTTATGATACTCATATGAATTACTTGATCTCTCGCCTATAACCAATCAGAATGCAGTGGGTCATATTATTTGGAACGAAATTTTAAGATACACAATTTATAATTATTTGTCTACGTGTATAAATAGTTTCTAAATGATGAACTGAAGTATAATTCCCTTTTCTTTTTAAATGTAACCTAAATAAATCAAGAAAATTCTCATATAATAAAATATATACACCAAAAGAAAGGCCAAAACCAGAATTTGACCTCACTAGATTCTGTATTCAAAATTCATATATGTTAGAAATAAATGACAAATAATATCATATGATCATATATAAATACACAACACATACAGGTGGGGGTGTGGATATGAAATAAATGACAAATAATATCATATGATCATATATAATGGCTAATGATGACATGAAATTACAAAGGGATAACATTAAAATCAGAATACCTCAAACAAATCTTTCCCTATAAATTTATTTAACCACAAACTTGATTGATTAGGTTACTAAATTTCCACTGTTAAATATCTAGATATTATTTTTAATTAACTTACATAAAATTGTGTTTAACGAATCAATAATTAAATTAATAGGCACGTTAATTATAAAGGGAGTCCAAAAAACATTTAATTGTAAATTCAATGGAATTATATGTATCTTAAGTTTAGAACTACGTCGATCGCTTATGACGTCTAAGGTATATTCTATTGCAACAAATATAGTTAGTCACGACTATAATAATTATAACAATTTAATAGTAAATGCAATATAAATACAACTAATCATGATATACATGATAATCACAAGAAATAAGAAGGTGGCATTACACGCTAATTTTTACGGAATCGAGTGGACAAAAAGGAATTTCTTAGGAGTTTTTGGATAGAAAAAAAATACTTTCAAGGGGTTTTTCGACATTTAGTACTAAAAATAAACACATACCTAGCTAAAATCGAGTACATACAATGCTCTCTCAAAATTGAATAATATTTAATTTTGATTATTGCTTGCCCACACAAAAATAAAAGATTATTGTCACCTTCACTCATATTTTCACAATATTACATATCTATCATTCATCTCAATTTTGTTTTATACCATTCGATTTGTTTATATGATTTTCATGAGTTTTCAATTTATTTTTTTAATTGCATTGCTCACTTTGTTTTCATCATTTTTTTCTACTATTTTATTTTTATTAATTAGTCCGTTTATATTATTTTCATGATTTTTATTCTATGAAATTCGCAAATTATTTTTGCTCGCTCTATTTTTCTTCAATTTTCTCCTTCTACGAATCCCATTAACTAGTAGTTATTTTCCTAAAACCATTTTTTAACTGTGAAGTCTGTTTATATGATTTTTATTTTATTTAACTAAATTTATTTTTTATTTATTCGTTTTCGTTAATTGTTTTTCCTAGGGATTTGTTTTATTTTTCTTTTAAAAACTCCTTCACCTTAATGTTATATTCTACATTTTTTTTCGGATTTACTTTCCCGTTTTTCATGATAAAATGAATTTTTATTCTCTTCTTGATGAGATGGAGAATCATAGAGCGGACATTCAGGCATTTCAAGCATAGGGCTACTAGGGTGATTGTCTATGATCTCGTTTTATGATAAGGATTAAACTGTATGTATTACATTTTACGAAATGGTTGACTACATGGTTAAGTGGAGGTCCTTTATTGGAGGGGCGGCTATGTACTACAAATTTTACGAAATGGTTGACTACATGGCCAAGTGGCGGCCCCCTATTGGAGGGGCGACTGTCCCCACAGTCGTCACTTGACCATGTAGTCAACCATTACAGCCGCCCCTCCAATAGGGGACAGTCATTTGGCCATGTAGTCAACCATTTCGTAAAATTTGTAGTACATAGCCGCCCCTCCAATAGGAGGCCACCACTGGCCATGTAGTAAACCATTTTGTACACCATGTAATACTTATAGCATGATCCTTATGATAATGTCAAAAACTACGGAAATAATATAAACACAAAAACAAAATTGAGATCGTGTGGATGGGTAACATCATGCAAATTTTATTGAGCAATCGGCAACCTCTTATTTTTTAGTAAGCAAATAGTAATTGAAAGTAAATGTTATTTAATTTTAAGTGAGCAAGTAGTAATAAAAAATAGACGTTATTGATCCCTCATTTAATTAACTTTTATACTCTTAACACAATTAATTGCCAAGTAAGATTTCCATCCAACAGGTAGGGTTTTTTTGGCCATGTGCGCGAATGGGATTTAAATAGATGGTGGATGAGTAATGCTATGTAAAAGTGAGCGATTAGTTAGTAACATTTTATTTTCGAGTGAACAAATAGTAACTAAAAGTGAATGTCATATTAAATTATGATAATTCATCCCGTCCATACTATATTAATATTTTTGGAATAAGGTAGACAAATGGGAATTTCTTTGGAGTTTTTGGATAGAAAAAATACTTTCATTGGATTTTTCAACATTTACTAGAACAAGCACATACATGGCTAAAATCTCAACCTCTTTGCAATAGGATGTCCACTCATCATTTACTAATTTCATTATTAAAAGAATGCGAGGCATTCCAAGTGAGATGTCCAAGATAAAAAGAACGATGGGAAGAATCGACGAGAAAGCTTTAGCGGGAAGAGATAGGTCAATTCATTCTTAATTGGAAGCACAGCCATCCTCCGAAGTTGGTCATAGTCGCCATTGGGATGTATTCCCTAAAAGTTTTGTATGATGCGAAATATGTGGTTAAAAAATAAGGAAAAGTTATTGATATGATGTAAAATATTATTTTATTGAAAAATGTGTGGTTGAAAATAAGTTTTGGAATAATGTATTTTAAAAGAATGTGTACCAAACATGTGCTTAGTGTTATCATGACCATTTAATTTAATTTTGATTCATCATAGGCACTATACTTTATAATTAACGTCACCACGACTATTCACACACGCACACAAAATAAAGTTAAAAAAAAAAAATCCACTAGCCCAAATCAGGAAAAAATATATAACATAAATTAAATCCAAATCAAGAAAATGATTACTCGTTGTGTGTTTTTTATTTTTATTTTTGATTCTCAATTGTTTTTTTTTTCTTTTTTGTAGTGGTAATAATTATTTGTGAATTCATTGTGTGTGTGTGTGTTTTTTTCTTGTTGTAATAATCAGGTGAGTTGACTAAAACGTTAAATGAAGTTAGGTGGTTATCGTGAATTAAAATCAATTTGAATGGTAATGGTATCATTAAATATAAAGTGCAGTAGCATAATGAATCCAATTTTATTTGGATGGACATAATGATACTAAATCCTTGTTTAACCTCCATTTTAATTAGATTTTGAAAAAAAAAAAATTGAATAGTAATTTTTTTGAAGAATGTGTAGTTAAAAAAGAATGAATTTTATTGAATAATGCGTTGGTGATTAAAATAAATAAATAAATAAATAAATTATAATTTTCAAAGAGTCCAAACTGGGTTATGCATAAAGTAAAGTGGCCGTAGGTGAATTTAATTCATTAGGTAAGCGATTTGGGGAAAAAAAAAAAAAAATTTGTTTACCCGAAAGGGCAGGTAAAGCAAAAAAGGCGGGGTAAATTAATCAAACACCTTTTAAGGTTTTTTGTACTTAAGAGTCCCCATCCTTTTTTTTTTTTTACAACCGTATTCCCAAGCTATAGAAAATAGGTGATATTCATCCAAATAGATGAGATCTATACATTTTTTTTTGTTAATAAATATATTTAACTTGCATGCCCAAAAATTAAAAGTAGCAAATAACAGAAAAATTGGTGCAAAATTCTGTCTGTTTTTCAAAGATAAAGGACATGGTCGTTCAGAAAAAGGCTGAGGATGAAAGTACAAATGACTTTAAAGGTTGGGGAGTCTTTCGTAATTTCACCCTTCCAGAGAGGGGAGCGTTCTCAGGGTCACGATGGACATTTCAATTCTCACTCATCTTCTCCAAATATTTATGTATTTCTCCCTGTGAGATGAGAAAAATCGGTCCATTGATTTCTCGCCTAAAATATCTCAAGACACCTCAAACCCCCACTATTTGCATCCCCTAAATCCTCTCTCAAATTTTCCCTCGATCTTCGCCGATCTGACCTCTGCACCATGGTATCCGTATAGTATTACTTTTCTATCACCTTTTGTTTATGCATTTATTTTCGATAAATTAATTTTCATGTTCGTTATCCTTTTTGTGTTTGATTCTAGATCTTTATTTTTTGTAGGAAAGCTGAAATTCTAGAGCCTTTTTGCAATTTAATTTGGTTATTATTATTATTGCTCTATAAACCTTTAGATCTGATTTTTCTGTAATTTTGGCCCTTGATCTCTGGATTTGGCATTGATTTGATGTTTGTGTAGGCCGACATCAGATTTATTTATTTATTATTATTATTTTTGTAGAGTCTGGTTTAGGGTAATTTAAAAAAAAAATTGTTTACGCTGATTAGTTTTGGTGCCTTGTTTTTGGGGAAAATCATTAACAAGTGAATGAAATAATTTTATAATATTATCCAAAATACAAGTTCAATTTCGATATGGTAAATGATCTGATAGTTTTCTTTTGATTAAGGTTTTTTAAAGATAATTCAAACATATAAGAACTATTGTTTGTTCGCGCATAAGATTGCTTTCATCCCCTCCCCACGCGTATAAGATTATAATAAGATTAACTTGAGGTTTCTTTCTTTTATTGTTTTGTATGGTAATCAGTTATTTGAGTTTACCGTGTCAGATGACCTAATATGAATCATGTTAAGGAACATTTCCCCTTTGATTTGGAGGCTGTCCCGTACTTTACTTAAATCAGGAGAAACTTAAAGGCGAGATATGTGGCTCATTCCTAATTAGGCAACTTCTAAAAATGGTCTCCAGTAATTTGAATTTAACATCATTTATTTGTGCAACAAGCTTTGAGAGACCTTTCTCACTCTTACTCCTACTCTGAATCCCACCCTAATTATTTAGAATTCATTATGATGTATTACTCTTTACATCATTTACATTCGTCAGTTTCAATGTTGCCATTCATAAGTCCTAAGATCATTTTGTTTACAGGCTAATGCGGCTTCAGGAATGGCAGTGCATGATGACTGCAAACTCAAGTTTATGGAATTGAAAACGAAACGAACATATCGGTTCATAGTATTCAAGATTGAGGATAAACAGGTTATTGTGGAAAAGCTCGGCGAACCAGCTGAAACTTACGAGGACTTCACCAAATGCCTCCCTGATAATGAGTGCCGTTATGCAGTTTATGATTTTGACTTCATGACCCAAGAGAATGTCCCAAAGAGCAGGATTTTCTTCGTCGCGTGGTAATTTTCTTTCCTAGCAAAACTAGTAAATGAAAATAAACTGGCTTTATTTTCACTACACTAACTGTTAGTTTCCCTTTTTCTGCGTGATAAGGTCCCCCGACATCTCAAGGGTGAGGAGCAAAATGATCTATGCAAGCTCCAAGGATAGGTTCAAAAGGGAATTAGATGGCATTCAGGTGGAGCTGCAAGCAACTGATCCAACTGAGATGGGTCTTGATGTCTTCAAAAGCCGTGCAAATTAAATTTCCTTTTAAGTCGCATCAAAGTACGATATATTCTATTTGCTCTACTTGCAAGCAATGTTAATAGTTTGTGAAACAGTGGTTCCTGCTTAAGCTATTATATTGGTCTATTGTCGACTTCTAATTCTATGTTCCTGTCTGCATCTAGAGCCAATTCAGTCATTTTGATCTTATTTTATGATTTTTTTGGTTTGGAATTTCGGTTGTGTTGCGGCCTGGGGCTGGATAACTGTTGAATTTGATTCTATAATTTGGAAATGAACTCTTTGCTTTTCTTGTGATTTCGAATTGTTGTATTCTCACTTTATACTCGCTGATATAGATGTTATTGGGCAAATATACGAGGTGTATTTAGTTCAGTTTTGATGTTCATCAAGTTTTTCTTCTAATTTTATCATAGATCAAGGTGAAATGTAGACATCTGATATTGTTGCCAAGTGAGCATCCCATCAGTGATCTGCTAATGATTTTTACCAATGTCCATCTTTCATTTGC
>CAIGRF010156335.1:29130-45859 GCA_903798235.1 Fraxinus ornus
CCTTGAACCGGCACATGGGGGTGCCGAGCGACGACGCTGTGTTGATCCAGAAAGGGAAGAAATTGGGTGAGCCATATGTAATAACGGTGAATTGTCCGGACAAGACTGGCCTTGGCTGTGATATATGTCATATTATTCTCGAATTCGGACTCTACCCTACCAAAGCAGGTCAATTTCTCCTAATTCGACTTTATGTTCTAGTTTTATTTCACTTCAAGGTATTTGAGAATTTGATTGCAATTAAGATTTTATTTATTTTTTATTTCAATCCAAGGGTCCAATTCTTTGTTATTATGCACTCAAAAAAACATTTGATATTTTTTCTCTCTGTATTCTGTTAATCCTCCAGTCTCCAAGGTCATATAATCTTCGAATACGGGCTTGCCAATTAGGTTTCTGTCGAAGTTCGACTCTCGAGATTTTAAATTTTTAAATAAACTGAGCCTACATTTCTCAGTTTCCTGGTTAATTTGAAAGATTTATGTAGTCAAAATGATTTAGTTTGTGGTGATCTTGTTGTATCGTTATTGGTTTGAAACTTTCTTTCCTTTGTTAGGGAGTTTATCGCCTGACTTTTCAATGTTGGTATAATCTTCAGATGTTTCAACAGATGGGATATGGTGTTATGTAGTATTGTGGGTGATCCCTCATCCCAGCTCACCTTCTGTGAAATGGGCGAATTTGAAAGAGCGGCTTCTATCAGTATGTCCATCATGTACAACATCAATTTATTGGAACCCACCATCTCCACGACCCTCATCTTCACCCATTTACCTGCTGAAGTTTTGTTGTTGTGATAGGAGGGGATTATTACACGGTAGCTACAGATGTCCTGCTTTTAGCATCAGTTAATTACAAATTCATATGCTATTCTAGTGATGTATGTTACATATCTTCAGATGTTACTCGAGCCCTTGATGAGCTTGAGCTATCAATTCAAAGAGTAAAAGTGACCACAACACCGGACGGGTGTGTTCTAGACCTCTTCTTCATCAGAGATAACTTGTAAGGGTTTCTTCTCGCGTATGAACTTTATAGAATTGCTGAATTGCAACATATATGGTCTACTGCATTCAACCAATAGGACATGTTACAGAGTATATGTTGGGGAATGCTTAATTTTTTAAAGCTGGTTAAACTCATATTTTATCACACATTTCGTAAACCACAACTTACTACTCACTTATTAAGCACATATTTTGTAGGACCAGTAGTTTGTAAATTACTTAAAAAAAATTTAATGCCAAGTACACACTGAATAGCTACTTGTTTGGAAATCTTGATGATAATCCATTTTATTGAACTTTTCTTTCTTTTCTATCTGTGTCCCTTTTTTATAGCATACCTAGGTTATGCAAAAGTGTCGTGTGATCTTTTTAATTTTTCTCCCGCTCAATACCTGATGAAATGAACACTTGCCTATTTGTTCATTTATCTATATCTTCCGAACTCTGCTCTACTTCTCCTGGGTATTGGAATAAATCTTATATTTTACTCATGTTCATTGTTTTAGCTAATTTGTGAGAAGAATCTGCAACGGACTTCAAATACCATTTAATGGATAGAAGTAAGGTTTGTAACACTTTTGAAACGTGGAGGTCTGGGAGATTTCAATTAGGTGTCCTTAGAAAATGGTTACCTATATTTAGCTACTGCAAGCATGGAAAATTCTTAGACCCAAGTGCTTTGTTTGAACCAAATTATGAAATAAAAAAAGGGGTGATAAAAAAAATTATTAACACAAAGATGGAAGACTTGTATGTAATTATGCTCTTTAAGGCATAATATGTACTCATGCATCATTGGGTCAGCAGCTGACAATTGAGGACATGGATAGTGCGTTTGCAGCTGACAAGAGAAGGAAAAATTACTTGCAATTAAGAGGTTTAGAGAAACTTTTCATGCACGCAATCTTGAATTTTCCTTGCAATAAGATTTATTCCGATGCATTGTAACATATGGAACTGGACCAAATGGTGAGTGAATGGCTCTCTTTTGAGAGGCATTAGGCTAGGTTTCATTTGTTTTTTTTTTCTTTCTTTTACACTAATTGCAGTTTCAAATGACAATTGCTCTATTTCAAGAAAGTGCGCTAAAATTTATTTGTCGTTTAAGAGTTGGAAATTGGGTGAAAGATTGTTTTGATATGTAAATTGACACAAATGTCTGTAGAATCTCCGAGCAACGCATGACCCACATGCTGATGTCAGTCAGTGCTAATGCCAATTTTATTCAGAAATTGGAATGGTAAATTCGCTGCCTCCCTCCCCCTTCCCCACACTGAATTGAATAGTGAATTAGTACCCCAAAATTTTTAGATAGCAAATGGTTCAAGTTTGCAATTCGAGAAAAAAGAAAGAAAAAGGTTGCTCTTTCTTTATTAATGTTCGAAGGCAATATAATAGTGGTTACAAATAGGTGTATATGAGCAGTTGTCGTGAGGAGTGGCAGGTGAAATAATGCTGTTGGAGTGAGTGAGGGTGGAGCTGTGGGTTCAAGTGCTGCTAAGGAAGCAGATGATGGTAGTGACTTTACTGCTGCTCTTGGTTCTGTTAATGTTATATGCTGCAGAATAGTAGAAATACTGCTTTGAGATTTACATGCCAAATTTTTAGACTGGTACAAGTGCACCATTTCTCACACACTAGAAGATACTGTGAGAGAGGTAGGCATGGTGCACTTGCGCGCACCAGGTCTAACGGATAAATTTCCCACGTAGAAAATCCTAATTACTTGTCTCTTGGCTTTGCTATGATGACCAACAATCGGTCCATTAAGCAAATGTACCCATTCAATTATGGGAATTATTGTATGATACAAGTAGAAAATTAATGTTAAAGGCAATAACACATAAGCCAATGTCACGTTTAGGATTATTTTTCCCTCGAAATTAGTGCCACTGGCCTTTATTTAGCCTTTGTACCTTCCACAGTAGAACATACATGTTAGCTTCTCTTCGTATGACTGGCTTGGTTATTTATCTTTGTTTCGATTACAATCTCATATAAATGTTCAGGGATCTCTTACACACGAAAGAGAGACAAAATGAAACTTGCGAGCAGTTGCATGCAGTTCTCGGTGAATCATGTATCAGTTGTGAACTTCAGTTAGCAGGCCCTCAATATGATAATCTTCTGGGTATATCTTCTACGTCTTCCGTTGTTGCTGAAGAGTTATTTAGATGCACACTATCGGATAAGGAAATTCTTTCACAGGCTCTTAGCCCAGATGTCAGAGAGTTGAAGAAGGCCAGTGTGACTACTGACAATTCATTGAGTCCATCTCATACATTGCTCCAGATCAACTGTGTAGATCACAAGGGTTTTCTTTATGACATCCTGAGGACATTGAAAGACTGCAACATTCAGGTTTTAATTACTATTTCTTCCGTGCCTATGTTTGATTTTGTTAATGTAACAGCTATGGTAAACACTAATGTTTCATTTGTTAGATTATTTTCTTACTCTTTACGTATACAAAATTTACTTACTTTGAAAGTAACTGTCACCTTATGGTCGAAGTAACTTATTTCCAATCTTGACCAATAAAAAAATGTTTCTTTCATAACTTAATTATTTACTTCTGAGTTAAGAGTAGAATTACTTATTAGTGAACTTTTTAAGCCTAGCCAAACATATTCTCAAGTGATAACTTTGTTGACTGAAACTGTATTCCAACTGTCTGTGATTGGTTTTAGGTTTTTCAACCATATTTTGTGTGAAATAAATGCCACTGCATTCTCTTATCTTCGGTACCTATTTTCCTAAACAGAGTTCCTTTCAATGATTAGTATACCTTAATGAAAACCTTGAGCTATATGGAGGTCATGTAGTCCATTGATTTACTAGGAAGAGAGCTGACCTTTTGGCCTTTTAACCGTCAATTGAATAATTTCGTCAACTTCAATTTTTCAAATCAATGCGTATCTTGTTCAATTCTTTGGAGATACCATCATAAAAAAATTACTACGACTCACTAGCTTGAAGTGGTTTAACCAATCCATCAGTCACTCATGCCCTTCGATTTGAAGTCTGTGAACTGACCTTGCTTTTGGTGTCAGTTTACTGATTGTCCTAAGCCTCTTGTTTCATTTTTTTGTCTGATGTCATATAAACATCAAATTTATTGAGCTATACTACCCGAACCAAAACATACTTCCTCTATTTCCATATCATGCTACATTGGAGAAACATGTAACAATTGCATGAAGCTTATGTTTGATATGATGTGGTATTTTATTATTTTTAGATAGCATATGGCCGATTTTCAACTGTCCAGAAGGGTCGCAGAGAACTAGACCTATTTATTCGGCATCAAGATGGGAAGAAGATAGTGGATCCCGAGAAGCAAGAAGCACTATGCTCCCGTCTAAAGCTGGAAATGCTTCACCCACTACGTGTTGTTATCACAAATCGTGGTCCAGATGCAGAACTTTTGGTCGCTAATCCAGTGGAGCTCTCTGGAAGGGGTAGACCACGGGTTTTTTATGATGTTACTTTTGCCCTAAAGAGTCTCGGGATCTGCGTATTCTCGGTAAGTAATACCAGGACAAAGGCTTGATGAGATCTTATTAGGACGTCCAAATAGGATTCATGAATCACTTCCTCAATCTAAATTATAAATTATAACAAAACTAATAGTTAAAGTATTCGATTGTGAGGTTTTTATAGGCGGAAATTGGAAGGCATTCAGCAGGAGATCGAGAATGGGAGGTCTACAGATTCCTTCTAGACGAAAACTGCACATTTCAACTGTCAAGTATGGTTGTCAGGAGTCAGATTGTAGACAAGGTTAGAAGAATACTGATGGGCTGGTAAGAGCTTCCACTGTCTTCACCCGATCATATCCACCATTGTGGGAGCACTAGAGGGATGAAGATGGGTACTTGCTTGTACAGTTTTCTTGTTTCTTGTTAGATTTGATTTGATTCAAGGCAGGGTTTCTTCTGTAAGGAATGAAATCTCTTTCTATTTCAAATTTGGGATGATTTCATTTGTGATGTTAGTACTACTAATTGAGATGTAAGATGTGCTGCTTGGGGCAATAAATTCTTGAAACTAAAATGCCATATTGATGATTCTTTAACTTGTACTATGAGGAATTGTTTGACTAGTGCACCGTATTGTTTTCATTTTCCATTGTATAATTTCCATTTTTTTTCCCGAGCATGTTTGGTTGGGGCTTAAGAAAAAAGGAGCTATCTTACTAGTAAAATAAGTAGCCTATATGTTTGGATGGCCTATATATGCTTATAGCTTTTGGCTATTCTCAAAGTACAAAACTATCTTCAAAATGTTGGAACTATACTAGAAACTTACCCCTTGTCACCGCAGCGTTCTTCCACGGTGAAGGAGAAAATTGGATTTCAATGGTGATGACTTTTCCTTTGGTTGGACGGTAAATGTTGATAAAGAAGAGATTAAATTGGTAGTCCACTCGATCAACTCTTCTAGTAAGGTAAGTTACATGGGCCAAATTTATGAGTTCATTTCAATTTGGGCCACGGCATGTTTAGGTGGAATTTGGACTTAAAAGCTAATTTGACCATCTTATAAGCACCTAAACATGCTCCACAAAAATTTTGATGGCAGAATTCTCCAAGTTGGCATTAATACAAATTATATTTAAATTAAAGCAAGAAACTATGCAGGCTTTATCTACGAATGAGCAACCGTACAGGGGACCAATCAACCCTATAAGCCAGTCATATTTGGAAAGAAAATTTAGAGAGCTTGAATCTTCATGAAGTAGGCTCTACTTGTATAAAGGGGAAAATAGGAAGATTCTAATATAATTCTAGTAAAAAAAAAAAAAAAGACTACATTCAATACCAATGGTGATTGGTCAAGAAACAAAAATATTGCATTTTCCAGCATATATGGATCATGTTGATCTTTCATTGCCATCAATGATCAGCAACTTGCAGACTCCAGTTATATGCCATGAAACAAGGCGTTGATCAAAACGAAAGCTGGTTGTACTAGCATACCAAAGCTGTTATAATACCATGTCTGAATTTTTACGATAATTATAGTCTATGTTGACACTGTAAGCTTCCAACTCAGAACACAGAAGCCACAAGACACCGTTCCTTCGGGGAAGTGCATACCTCAAATGACCAATCCTTTGAGTTGCATCTGAGGTATGTTCCACGATAATTTCAGTGTCTTAACTTCATCAAGAACTCCTTCCTATATAAGAGGTATTCGGGAAATCAACGGGCAAATATCACCATCAGAATTTGTCCAACACTTCTAATAACCAAAGCTCTTCCAACAATGGCAGAGCACGCGAAGACCAGATCTTGAAATCCAGGCAAAGCATCTTCAACCAGAAATTAACATTTAATTGACGAATTGTCAACTAAGGGGAAAAGAAAGCAGTAACTGAATAATATATAATTCTTGACATGGCTAACAGAAAATTATTGTCACATTAAATCTATGTCAGTGCATTATTTTTATCTTTCAGCTATGCAAAAAGAGGATAACTAGACAAGAAGTGCTATTGAAATGCACTTTATATGAAGGACAATAGCATGACTTGTCCAACAAGACACATTTTTGCCTAATTGGACGATAAAAATTAATGCACCTAAGGATTTTTCAAGCCACGCAATCATTTCCACTAAATCAGAATATGAATGTAGACAGAATGCATAAATTAAAACAAAAAAAAATAAAGTTCAGAGACTAATTTGGAAAAAACATGTTGATGACTAGAAGGAAACACAAGAAGTTGAGTGACTAACAATGCTTTTGACACGGCAACAAAACAGATTGCATGTAATGAACAATAGGAAGACTACCTCAAAAGTTGATTGCCTCGTAGTTTCATATGTCAGAAGCACTCCCTGCACTACAAAACTGTGCATGCCAGATGGCTTCCAGTCTGATTCTACCCCAATACGTTGCAGTTCAATATATTTCCTTGCTATGAACAACAGGATGCATGATCACACGTTGATACTACTACCCATATCTCAGGTGAACCAAAAGTTGGGTCCAATAAAACAAAAAGTTAAATTGCAGAATACACACATTTATCCATCAACCCATGTAACATATCAAATTAAAGGTACAATCGACACGATAAAGTTGTTTGAACAAAGGTTCTAACACCCCCAACCCTCCATAGACCACTCCATTTTCTTCTAATGAGCTGAATGTTTGCAAAAGTAGACTACTTCGAACATTTTGTATCACCAAACTGCTGCAAGTGCAAAAAAGTGACTCAGGTAGATCCAATCAATTCATCTGCATTGCATCTGTGTGATATTTCTCTAAATCAGCATCTAGATCCTCAGCAGATATTTTCTCACCACGAACTCTTCCTTGTCCACGGCCTCTTCCAAATCCACGACCTCGTTCACCGCCACGTGACCTACCAAAACCACGGCCCCTGATTTGTGCACTGTACCATCACCAGAATTTCAGAAATACAAGATTAAACAACCAAAATACCAACTACAAAAATAAAAGTTTGGTTCAGCTTATTTTAATTTTCAACTAGATAGATTGTAAATCCTCGAAATTATGTTGGTTTGGGAATTATCGCATAGATTTTAAAAGGTATGTTCATATAGGTAATACAATTTCTGTAGAACAGGTTAGAAGATGGAGAGTATACTAAACCTAACATGCTCCATGGTAGTTTCTAAAGCTTCAGTTAATTTGGAGTCATGAATCTATATTAAGCATAGATATTCTATTAGAGCATCTCCAAAAGTCTCTTTAAATATGAAACACACTCTATTTTAAAGAGTTGACCCTTGAAATTAAGTTTCAAGAAGCTCTTTAAATTAATATTTTAATTTAGAGAGTAAGTTTGGCTCTCCTAAACCCAATTTCTATAATTAAATGCTTTCAAAGTATTTTAATTTTCAATGAAGAAAAATAATATAATAATTTAGAGGAAAGCTAGTGAAAATTAAAAATAGGAAAAAACAATAATATTTTTTTGTAGTAAAGCTAAGTGTTAAATATAGTCTGACAGCCTATTGGAGCATTTAAAATTTTTACTCTCTAAATTTATGGACGCTTTCTAAATTATAAAATTTGCTCTTTACAAATAGAGTGTTGGATGCTCTAATGTTCACATATTAAAGGTGTAAATACTGAAATGACATTTATAAAGACCACTCTAGTCCAAGGATAATCAATAAATGGTTAAATTGTCTAACGACAGTAGTCAGGTACTGTTTTCATTGTTCTCAAGACAGCTCCTGATTTTTATATTTCTTGTTACTCATGATCAAAACCTTCATCCATCCTTACCCATCTTTAGTCCCACAAGTCCAATGACTTTCTCTGGTTTCAGCCTAGGAAATATCCATAATTTGAGCTTTTAAAGTTCCATTCTTCCACTTCTCACAAACAAAAGTTTGAACACACTGGAGATATTTTTCACAATACATGCCTTACCTCAACCATGCAATATAAGACTTTATTTGAGATCATTAGCAACAATACATATTAAAACATAGATATGAACCTTCGAGGAGCTACATTTGAATCACCAAAAGCACCAGCAGATGGAAGACCAGCAGCAGGAATGTTAATCTTTGTTCCAACGAGCTCTATTTTCATTGGTTTACCATCAAGCTGGACGTTGTTGTACCTCTTGACAGCTGCTAATGCATCTTGACGTCTAGAGAAGACCACTTCGGCAGTACCCTAGAGAAAGAGTTTTTGCTAAACCACACAAAACAGTCTTCACAGCAACACCAAATTAAGAAGAAAATTTGAACAGTACCTTTGATCTCCCACTCCTATCATAGTGTATGGTATACCGTTTCAAGTCACCAACCTCAGAGAAGAGTTCCTGCAGATTAAGAAGACAATTCCCTCTTCATTAACACTGAACTACATTATTCAGTAAAAAATAGAACCTAAAACTAGCAAATTTAAACAGAGAGAAATAAGTGAAATCAATTAGACTGAAAAAACAAATACACAGCAAAGAATCACCTTAATATCCTCATTAGAGACGCCATAATCCAAATTCGATAAGTATAACTTCGTCCCTGTCTCAATATTAGAAGCTCGACCACCTCCGGTGAACATGTCATGACCCCAAGCCGATGCCGGGGCCTAAATTCATCAAAAACATAAGTACTCCTGCGCGTCGTGTATAAAATAAGATCGACGGGAGAAAAAGACGGATCTGACCTTGGACACGGCATATGGCGCAGCACGATTGGCACTACGGTTGGGGAAGCGGCGATCGGGACCAGGACCAGAGCCGCGGCCTCTACCCCGGGAGGAGGATTTCTTGTTACTCTTGATTAGATCATCAAGAGTCATGTCAAGTGCAGCATCCGACATCTTCTGTGTTTGTATATACGCCGGCCGGCGGATGAGGACGAGATCTGCAGAAGAACGTTTTAGGGTTTGGGTTTTGAGAGAGAGACCGGAGCGACGTATTATCTGACAATAGATATGTAGAAAGACCAAAAAGACCTCCGTGCCACTCTATCCAAACGAAAGATTTGGATAAAATATTCTCTCTCATCCCTCCTTTTTTCCACCACAAATTGTTTTTTTTCCTCCCACTTCCCGTTCCACTCATGAGCACAAGCTCAATTCTGAACTGAATTCTCCACAAAAAATTTCCCGGAGAATCTAAATTTATTTTCTTTTTCCTCCGGAAATTCTCATGGCGAGGACTCTAATTTCCTCCCCTTCTTTCATGGGGATGCCTTTTCCTTCCTCCTTCCGCCACCGTCTCCCGCCGCAGAGCAGACGTATAAGTACTAAATTGAAATATAGCCTCCACGAGCTTCCGCCTATTCATTCTTTTGATAATTCAATTGATTTTAACGCGATTGTTACCCGAGTGGAGGGCCTTCTCTATACACTGGCTGATGCTGCCGTGGCTGTTGATGGTGGCGCCGCATCTGAGTCGGCGAACGCCGCTGCTCAGAAAAGTGGAGGGTGGTTTGGGTTCATTTCTGACGCCATGGAAGCTGTCCTGAAGGTAATTTGTTGTGTTACAAGTTTATTTGCAATTGAAGGTACTTGTTGCTCTGACTATTTGCGGTATATGTACATTTCTTCGCTACTGCACTTAATAAAATTAGGAGAAGGTGTCAAAAATCTATCTTTTCAAATTGTTTTGATGCTTCCCATGGATTATTTTTAACCATTGATGTAAATGAATACCCCTCCATGAAATTTTTTCATGGTACTTTTCATGCATTTACAAGTATTCTAATCAATTCACATATTGATAAAAACAATTGTCTTTTCTCTAGTCATGGTGTTCCTCTTTTGCTTCGTTTATCTCCAACTTGTACTTTCCTTGATGTGAAGTTCACTCTCAACTTCGTAGTTATTTGTTTGCATACATGTATATTTAATGGAGCATATGCCAAGTGAATAGACATTAAAAATAATGGGACACAACTTACTATTTGTGGATTAGTGAACACTAATGGCTCGTTCGCTTTAAAAAATCAGCAGGTTGAAGAATGTTAACCTATTTCTGGTTGTTTTAATTGCTGTACATCCATTTTAAATTAAAGCTTAACAGGATGTTACAATTGTTGGTAGACAAGCTTTAGACACTATTTTTGAATAAAACCTGCTTTACTCTTTGCAGGTACTAAAGGATGGACTTTCTGCTGTGCACCTGCCCTATGCTTATGGATTTGCTATTATATTGCTCACTGTTCTTGTTAAGGTCGCCACACTCCCTTTGACAAAGCAACAGGTGAAAATAAAGATCTCTACTCTAGTAAACCTGCTCCTGCCACTCAGCCTATGTTTGGCTCATATTTTTTGCAAAACTCATCTTTCAACCACATATTCTTCCATAAAATAATTTTACACGTAAACCCAATTTTTTTCTTATTTTTTAACCACACATTCTCCAACAAAACACTATTACAAAATGTATTTTGACCCAAAAATGGGGCTCAAACAAGGGCTCCCTTACCTCTGGTCAATTTTGTTATTTTTTAAATTGAGAGAGAAACACTTATTTTCAATGTATGATATAATCCCATTTTATATTTCTATATGGCTGCTCTTCCATTTTCTGGTGTTTGAATGTCAATAGTTGTTTTGAGTTAATTTTATTACTATAAAATAATGTACATTTTCTTTTACAATAAGGTGGAATCAACACTGGCAATGCAAAACCTGCAACCAAAGATCAAAGCAATCCAACAAAGATATGCAGGAAATCAAGTGAGCGTTTCTACGCTTAGTTCCAAAATTCCTACTTAATTGCAATAAGTGCGGTGATCTAAATCTTTGTATCATTCTTATTTTTTTCCAGGAAAGAATACAACTTGAGACATCCCGTTTATATAAACAGGCAGGGGTAAATCCTCTGGCAGGTATGCTTTTGATTAACAATTTGCATGTCCTTTTCTTTGAGTTATCTCTATCTATGATTTCCGTATATCAGGTTTTTCTTCTTGTTTTCTAATATAACCTGATCTAAAGCATCCTAGAAGCAGAAGAGCTTATTTTCTTCATGATTTGCATTTCTTTGAGTTGGTCCGGTTTTTCGGGAGTTAATGTTCATTCCTTATAGATCTCACTTTGTCCTCTAATAAAATGAGTAAACCAACTCTATCCTCTTTCTTTGACCACCAAAAAGAAAATGGAAAACTCTCAATGAGAAATAACCATCAAGACTTGGGCCAACTTTCAGAGGAGGAACTGGAGACTTCAATATAAAATTTGATTATGGAAAAACAAGGAATTTAAAGCTTGATTATGCAAATGACAATGACAATGTCATTGCCAAGGGAAAGACTTTTAGCATAGGATAGAATGAGCGGCAAAAATGTTTCATGTAGTCGACCCCAAAGTTTATTTGGGAACAAGAATTAGTTTGTTGTTGTTTTAACTTTTTCTTTGTTTCTTCCCTTTTTTGGGGGGTGGGGTAGGGGTTGCCGATTGCACTATTTCTGCCCACAGTGTCATTTCCTCGTTAAAATGTCC
This sequence comes from Fraxinus ornus, assembly GCA_903798235.1. Taxonomy (NCBI): domain Eukaryota; kingdom Viridiplantae; phylum Streptophyta; class Magnoliopsida; order Lamiales; family Oleaceae; genus Fraxinus; species Fraxinus ornus. The sequence continues at coordinate 41,088 of CAIGRF010156335.1, forward strand.
GGTCAAAGCAACTAACTTGGCACCTCTAAAATATCAATGTAGTTTATGCATTTTATCTCTTCCTCATTTTACTGATTTCTTTTTATGGAATAACAGGATGTTTTCCAACTTTGGCTACAATACCCGTCTGGATAGGTTTATATCAGGCTCTCTCAAATGTTGCAAATGAGGTACATAGGAAGTTGCTTATTGGTATTTGAGTATTCAGTATCATCTGATTTAATCACAGCAATGGGTGGTTTAAAACTGGTTTTTCACAACATTCTTATGCAGGGGCTGCTGACTGAAGGTTTCTTTTGGATTCCCTCTTTGGGAGGGCCTACAACCATTGCTGCTCGGCAAAGTGGATCTGGAATTTCCTGGCTATTCCCATTTGTGGTAATGGAAACTTGATGGTCTCCAGAGTTATTGGCTAACAAGTGGCTTTCTTTCTTCTTTTACTGCCTTTGTTTCTCACACAATCAGTTTCTCTTCTTTTGTGTCCCTGAAATCCTCTACACCAGGAAGATACAGATACTGAGCTATGATATGCTGCTTGGCTCCATGAAAAGTAGAAGTAACACGAATCTTGTGCTGTAAATCTTGCAGGATGGACATCCACCACTTGGTTGGCATGACACTGCAGCATACCTCGTTTTACCTGTTCTCCTTGTCGTATCTCAGTATGTCTCGATGGAAATCATGAAGCCTCCCCAAGTAAGATCTTACACAAGTTTTACCTCTACATTTTTCTTTCTTGCATGTTACCCTGATATCTAAGTCTTGTTCTGTTAGACAGACGATCCATCTCAGAAGAACACACTTCTCGTATTGAAGTTTCTTCCCCTCATGATTGGTTACTTTTCTTTGTCTGTCCCATCTGGATTATCAATATATTGGTAAGTTGGAGCACTGCTTATTTATATGAGTTTATTATTTCTTAATTTTTGTGCTGCAGTTCCATATCTGGTAATCATGATCAGGTCTGCTCCGGACATGCATGCAAATAAATCTCAGCTTTATTAACTTTAAATTTGATAGTAAGATATGGATCTGAACTCAATAAACGCACACCCAATTCTAAGCTTACCCTTGTTTTAGACCAAGTTAGATGATATGATAATTAAATAAAACCTGGTTATAGTAACCTTAAATATTTTCACACTTCTCTATGATTTTTTTTTTTTTGCAATAATGTTTTATTGGCATGGATGAGTCTCCACATTTTGATTATATGATTAGTTTTTTCCTTTACTTGTTTGTGGACACCTTTTCCTGTCTATAACTTTTTCTTGTTAGTGAATTGTCATTTCTATCCAAGAAAGGATACATGCATGCCAAGATGTGATTTATTCATACAATGTTTCACATGACGTATGAGTTAAATGGTTACATATATAGAATTTCTATCTTACAATGTCACATTGGGAAAAGAGTAAAGAATATTAAATAGGCATGGTTTTGAAATGCAGAACTTTGAAACCCTTGATATCTTCCTCGAGGAAATTAAATTGATATATGCATGGATACAGACAAACTTCTTGTCCATAAATATTTCTAAGCATTGAGTACAACGGCGTATTATCATCCATTCAGTATTTACTTTAGAATGATAATTTATTAGGTTTAATGATATCCGCTAATATTATTGGTTTTTCAGGTTCACAAATAACGTGCTCAGCACAGCACAGCAAATATGGTTACGCAAAATGGGAGGTGCAAAGCCTGTTGTGGGTGAGAATGCTAGCGGAATCATCAGTGCTGGACGTGCAAAACGATCAGGTGCTCTGCCAGAACGAACGGGTGATAGGTTTGTTCCTCATTTTAAGTCTCTTTATCATTTCTATTTTGTTATTTTAGCAAGTTTTTATTGAATGGAATTACTTCTAATATAGGCAGTTGAAAGAAGATGAGAACAAGAAAAAGAGCAGGGATCTGCCTGCAGATGAGGGTCAGACTTCACTTGCATCTGACTCTGAAGACGAGTCAAATGAAGAAACTAAGTCCAAGGTAAACCGTAAATGTTTCATGTCAAAAGTTTGACGGTAAATTGGATAACATTTTGAAATTAAAGACTTATTTTAGGAGAGAAAATAAGCCGTTGTTAGACTTGATTTGATATTTTTTTCATGCGTATTAGTTAACTTGGGAAATTTTTCTTTTTGAGTTATTTTCCTCTATTAGACCTTTGAATAATAAATAGGTGAATGGTTTCATCATGAAGTTGACCCATCACAACAGAATACTCGTCTCTTTGAGGCATTCTTTTGGTTGGGCTATATAACCTACTTACACCTCATTTGTTGCGCCTGACCACCAAAACTTTTCTACTACACTGCGCCCATGCATGGGTAAACACGCATGTCATGAGATTTATTACCAAGCCCAAACATTAAACTAATTGAACAACTAGTAATTGGAAAATTTCTTCACTTCAATTCCTTGATAGAATAACACCTATCCTAATCCAACTCCAATACAAAGTTAAAATATGCACATCTAAACCAACGCAATGAGTGGAGAGCGCTTAGGCTCATATACTAGTTTGGTATGCTATTGTTCAATCACCTCATCTAAAAGTTTAAGTTGTTAGAGAAGTGACACATTTATTTATTTATTAAAATATAGTCTTCAACACGCTCCTTACCTGCATGTTGCAGTCATTTTTCATCAAAGGCTTTGATATATGCACAATTTTCTTCCGAGTTTCTTTGTTTGGCTCTAATACCATGTTGAACAACCACCTCATCTTAAGTAGACAGGGAAAGGGCACATTTATTTAATTAAATTTAGTTTTCAAAAGTTACATTTTATTGATTTGGGACCACTTGAATAGAATTGACCATTGATATCCAATTTTGTCTTAGTTGAGTCTAGTGTAGATTCATGTTCTCTTTCGATATCTAATTCCGCATCATGCAGACGTGGACTGTAAATGTTTGGGATTTTATTGCATGAATAATAAAAATGATTATTTTTCCATTTTGGATGTTACTTATGCTTGTATTCAGAATCTGATTAACGTTCCCTGCAGGATGAGGAAGTTCTGGAAAAGGCATATGCTTCTAGCAGCACTAAGTCAGTTCCTTCTGGTCCTAGGAAAAGTAAACGATCAAAGCGGAAGCGCACGGTATGAAATTGTACATTGGTTTTGTAGTTACTAGTGAACCTTGTATATTTTTTGAAATCGTGATTTAGTGAATATATAGCTGCCATTTGTACGTTGGTCATCAGTTTATGGGCGTGCTTTCTTTTTGAAACAGTCCCTCATCTCTCAAGTGTACGTTTACAAAAATTACATAGTTTTCAAATTCATTATAGTAGCATGGCAAGTGAAACGTTTCTTTTAATTATCATACTTGAATATGAAGTGTACCTAGGGGTTTCTCGATTTGAGGACAACTCCTCTATTGGAAAGCGGACCATATACCTATCTAAGTATCTCGACCAGTCCTATCTCTTGCTTGTAAGAATGAGTTAGTGTATTTCTTTAAGCAAAAACCTTGTGTACCAAAAATATGAGAATTTGAATGTGGGCAATGCCTCGTGGAATGAAATTTGTATTATCAGTCTTGAATACATGCATGTCTGTAAAAAGGTAGTTGGGAGTTCCACTACCAATATTCTTGCTGAGGCGATGAGACAAGTTGACTTCTTCTCTTTCATGATTGACTTGAGTTGTATTCTTTACGGCATCATTGCTTTCAATTTTCATGATGAAACTGTGAGTCCTTTTTCCCTTTTGAGGAGGACACACAGGCACCAGTCGCGTATTGACTATTTTATCAGATGGATTGATTGAGCAATATGTAGATGTAGTACTATGTACCAAATGGTACTTGATGTCTTCAAGCAGAGCTAAATTGCGAAAACAGAAAACTAACAAGTTTGGCTGAATTCTTCTTAGTCATCATTATGACGCCAAGTTTAATATTCAAAATATAGAGCAATTCGTGTGACCATTACCGAATTTATAGATTTTAAAAACATTTAAATAACAAAGAGAAGATAGCTACTCACTCCAAGTAGGTTAAATTCTTGGTTATTAGATAATCAAGCTTCCCATGTATTATATCCTATTTAATAAAAAGAAAATTATGTAGTTATTCCATTAAAATGCATTCTTGAACATCGATTTGACCTCATTTCAATCACACTTTTTTCAATAACATAATATTATATGCAACACAAAAAAATTAAATCATGTTATATGTACATATTTTTTAATATCATTTTTTATATTGCGCCACATGGCGACATGATTGGACATTTATTTATTTGAAAAAAAAACTCCCTCGCAACACTTTTTGATTTATCACGCAATGTCAAACAAGGTGTAATACATGGAATGTATGTTAGTATAATTCATTGGCTAACAATCACGCTACATGTGCATATTTTTTTACATCATTTTTTATATTGTGTCATTGAACATTTTTAAAAGAAAAACATACTTTCTCGCCCAACACTTTTTGAATGGGTTAAATCCATCAATGATCACCAAACTTTATACTTAGTGTTAACATGATCACTTAATTTGATTTTGTTTCACGCCATTCAATTTTATATTTAGTGTCATCATATCCACTAAATTTCATTTTATTTCACAATGACCACTCAATTTCATTTTACGTTTCTCCATGTCCACTTAAGTTCATATAATCTTTCACCATAACCATCTAATTTCTTTTCACAATTTTCACTAATTTTAAAAGAGGTAGAATTGTAACTTTTTATTATATATATAAAATAAATTTTAAAAAAAAACTAAAATATGTTTTTTTTAATTTTAA
>CAIGRF010156410.1:0-24933 GCA_903798235.1 Fraxinus ornus
CCAACAAATGTGACTCAAAATTAATCTGTGACCAACTAATTTAAAAATCTGTGACCTCAAAATAATGTGTGACGTACAAATTTTTTGATATGTGACCTCGAAATAATTTGTGACCAAAAAATTTGACGATATATGACTAGTAATTAAATTCGTGACTTATAATTATGAATATGTGACCATTAATCACAAAATGTGATTTTATTATCTTTATTTAATAAAAATAAATAAAAAAACATGATTTTTGAATTTTTAAACTATAAACCTGATTTTTGAATTTAGAAACTTAAACACCTTACTTTTGATTTTTTCCCTTGTTTTTGCACCGTTCAAGCCCAATAGCCCACTATTGAAAATTTTTGTTCCCCGTACCATTAAATCTTGGCTCCGCCCCTGCTCCAGGGAAGACGAAAGAGAGAAAGGAAAAAATTCAATAATTTAGGAATTGGAAAAAAAAAAAGCACCTAGGTGTGATACGAGACGTTTTGCCCAAGTTTCATGCTTAGGCAATGCCTAGTTGCCACCTAAACGAGTATTTTAGAACACTGCTAATATATTGGCCTATATACAAGTGTAAAACAATGTAATAAAGGAGAGTTCAACCATTAAATACAGTTTCCAAATTCCTTTTTAAAATAAGGAAATATTATCATAAATCATTATTTATTCTTAAAGAGTACACAAAAGCTTGAACAAAATAAATCACAAATCTTCAATACAAGTAATATTATTTTTTAAAATTGAACTAATAATTCGGTTTGATTTAAATTAATTTTTAAATATCAAAAACTAAACTAAATTGAACAGTTTCTATTTTCTAAGTTATAGATGGAATGATTAATTGGAACAAAAATATAAATTAGGTGATCAAATTATGGACTAATTTGAAACGACCATGTAAGTCGGGTAACCTCAATAAAATTTTACCGTTCTTCGTTACGCTTTCCATTTTGTCACTGTTCTTCCACTTCTCATAGTGTCCCTCTCTCTCCCCTTCACGCAGTGGAATGCATTCTGAGTAATTGGTTTTCTTAGGATTTTCTCGTCTGATTCTTCTTTGTAATCTTTGGTGTTCCGATCATTTGAGAGGATTTGTGCGTGACGCTGCAGAAATGGCTTCCAGAACTGCTCGAAGAGGTAAGCTTTCACCAATGTTTATACACCCACTAAAATCGAAATCCCCAATCCCTCACCAAAAATTGAAAACAGAGGGTAAATTATCCTCACTAATCGACACCAATGATGCATTAACATCCTTTTATAATATGCTCAAAATGAAACCCTCGCCACCCATCTCGTCATTTAACAAATTGCTAGGCTCTGTTGCCAAAACCAAGAATTATCAAGATGTCATTTTTATGTACCAGAGGATGGTTGAAGTTGATGTAATTCCCGATATTAGTACAATTAATGTTTTGCTCAATTGTTACTGTTGCTTGAATAGGGTTGATCTTGGTCTTGCTGTTATGAGTGGGGTTTTTAAGAGGGGGTATAATCCAACCATTGTTACTTTCAATTCATTGTTTAAGGGGTTATGCAGGAGTGGAAATTCTGAAGTGGCGCTACGGATGCTCGAGGAAGTGGAGAACAGGAAAGGAAGGTCTGATTCTAGGCCTAATTTGATTTGTTATAACACACTTATTGACGGCCTCTGTAAAGAGGGGCTGTTGGACAAGGGTAAACAATTGTTTTTGCAGATGAAGGATAGGGGAATTATGCCAGACTTGGTTACATATAGTGGTTTAATTCGTGGTTTTTGCAAGGCCAATGAGTGGGAGGAAGCAAAGCTGTTCTTCATTGAAATGGTGGATCAAGACATTCATCCTGACGTAATATTGTTTAATATCTTGATAGATTCGCTTTGTAAGGAGGGGAAGACAGATGAAGCTAGTGAGTTGTTAAACTTGATGATTCAAAGGGGTGAAGAGCCAAGTTGTGTTACATTCAATATTTTGATGAACGGACTCTGCTTAGAGAGTAGGATTGATGATGCAAGGGAGTTGTTTGTTTCGATGGATGTTAAAGGCTATAAGCGAGATGTTGTAAGCTACACCGTGTTAATTAATGGGTATTGCAAGTGTCAGAAATTGGAAGAGGCCATGAGGCTTTTCGAAGAAATGGTACGCAAAGAATACAAGCCAAATGTTATTACATTCAACACTTTGTTGACTGGTCTATTTCAAGTAGGTAAAGTTGAGGATGCACAGGAACTTTTTGCAAAGATGAAAGTCCATGAAGTCGCTCCGGATTCTGCTACGTATGATATATTATTGGATGGTTTTTTCAAAAATAATTGCCTCGCAGAAGCAATGGAGCTGTTTCATACTCTGGAAAAATCTGGACTTAATCTTCGCATTAACACCTATAATTGTATACTTGACGGATTGTGTAAAGCACGAAAGCTTGATTTAGCGAGTGAGCTATTTGGAAAGTTGTCTCATATGGGTTTGGAACCAACAGTCTTTACATATAACATCATGATTGATGGCTTTTCTAAGTATGAAAATATGGAAATGGCAACTAATTGGTTTATGAAGATGGAAAAGGAAGGCTGTGCACCCTCTGTGGTCAATTTTAACACGCTCATGCAAGGATTTCGCAATCTTAACGAGGCATCAAAAGTGGTTGAGCTTCTTGTGAAAATGAGAGAGAGAAATATCTCCCCGGATAAATACACAATGTATTTAGTTCAAGATATTTTGTCCTGCAATCCAAATTATTCGGATTATCTAAGCTTGATTCCGAATAACTTGATAGGACTCAACAACATGTAAATATTTCCGTTCAATAAGTTGATGTAGGGGGAGGTGTCGTTTGGGAATTTTTTGTAATAAAACAAGTAGGCGTCAATAATTTTAAGGATGTATGCGTTCTGTAATTTTCATTCGGAATTGGAGAGTTCCAGCCTATCGAAAGTTGGGTTTCCTTGTAATTCTATTTCTTTGGTCTAGTTATTACACCATGAATGGTAACCTTCAACGACATCAATAGTATTTGATATTACCGTCTTAGTTGCTAAAAGACACCTTGACAATTTAGCTGTAAGCATATAATGCCTTTGCATAAAATTAGAAGTTACGAAAAAAGTTATTTTTATTTTTTGAAGTCAAACATTAGTTTCGATTATATTTACAAATACTACTCATTTATTTACCACATATTACGTGAGATCCAATAATATACCTCTTAAAAATTGGAGAATCTTGCATTGGATCATCCCCACACACCAAAATATCATATGATGAAAAAGAAATTATGCACAGAAATAGAAATCTGCATGACAAATCACTTTTGAAGATGTTCATTATGCCGTGGAGAAGCTGGGATTTGAAAACTATGTAGAACCGCTCGCACTTTTCCTGAACAAGAACCAAGCACCCCCTGCACCATCAGGTTTTTCCGATCCCAAATTTGAGTTCTACTGCCTCAACTTCTATTCTAATTGTGTCTCCAGTACCACATTGTACACAAATAATTACTTGGGATGCCATTATTCTGGTCTATTTGACCAACTATATTACTAAAAAATTGAAATCCCACAACATAGTTGAATTGTTATCATAATCTGGATTTGGATTAAATGAACATTCCTCTATTCTATTATCCTTAACATTTATACAAAAGGAAAGGTGATAACAATTTCCACATAAAACTCCGTTTGATAAACTGATTAGATAGAATTGGACACAATATACCGGGACATCCACGGTTATCAAAAAAAAAAAAAAATTGTATTATGAAGCACGGAATATGGATTTGACAGCTTCTATTTCTTTGGTCTAGTTATTACACCATGAATGTTAACCTTCAACGACATCAATAGTATTCATGTCTGGATTTCATGTATTTGATATTACCGTCTTAGACTCTTAGTTGTTAAAAGACACCTTGACAATTTAGCTGTAAGCATATAATGCCTTTGCATAAAATTAGAATTTACTAAAAAAGTTTTTTTTTTTTTTAAAAGTCAAACATTAGTTTCGATTATATTTACAAATACTACTCATTTATTAACCACATATTACGTGAGATCCAATAATATACCTCTTAAAAATTGGAGAATCTTGCATTGGATCATCCCCACACACTAAAATATCATATGATGAAAAAGAAATTATGCACAGAAATAGAAAACTGCATGACAAATCACTTTTGAAGATGTTCATTATGCCGTGGAGAAGCTGGGATTTGAAAACTATGTAGAACCGCTCGCACTTTTCCTGAACAAGAACCAAGCACCCCCTGCACCATGAGTTTTTTCCATCCCAAATTTTAGCTCTACTGCCTCAACTTCTATTCTAAATTCTAATTGTGTCTCCAGTACCACATTGTACACAAATAATGTACCATGTACTTCGCCATAATCACCTCAATCCAATTACAATTAATAGGTACTTCGGGAACGCTTTGGATGGTAGCGACGAGGACAGCCCTTCAAATCTTGATTTATTTTCACTGCAATTTGATCCTTCATGTGAATGTAACTGTACTTGTCCATATAATGCACAAAATATTTTAACTGAAAATTGGGCATTACCCTCTTCATTTTCGCTACAATGAACACAGAACAATGCAAGATACGAACAATAAGCAACTAACCCGGTGTTAAATTACGTTAACCCTATTGCCTATTTGTTGCACACGATCACAGATCATATATGTCATTAATTTTGATGAACATGGAAATAAACATAAGAGAAAGCCATCTTTATTGAATTACTGTATTATTTAAAGGAGATGTGAATTGACTTTTCCAATGAAGAGACAGATTAGCAAAAGTTAAAAAAAAAAAAAAACCCCATTATTCTGGTCTATTTGACCAACTATATTACTAGAAAATTGAAATCCCACAACATAGTTGAATTGTTATCATAATCTGGATTTGGATTAAATGAACATTCCTCTATTCTATTATCCTTAACATTTATACAAAAGGAAAGGTGACAACAATTTCCACATAAAACTCCGTTTGATAAACTATAATCTATCTTAACCTGTGTTATATGACATTGTATCAAGTTCATTTTAACGTATGGTACATATCCTACAATTTTTCACCAAGCAGTAGAATCCTTATGATATGTTGTTCTATATGCTTAACCATAAGCTCGTTAATCTAATCCAACTTACCAATCGAACATAAGGTCGATTCTTCACCAAGTAGAAGAATTTTCAGACAAACTAAGGAGTTCATCCAAATATTCAGAACCCAAGTCCTCCAAAACCACCAAGTTTTCTAGCCTTAGCTCCTTCTTCTTCTTGTTACTCTCTGCTTTCCTCTTCATAGAGTGTCTTTTCTTCAATGCCAGCACCGGCGAACATCCAGCCTCGAAACCGTACCTCATCTCTTTCAGAGATTCGTAAACAACATCGGCAGGAAAGTTGAGCACCGCGGTTGACCCTCGCATGGCTAATGCCGCTTGATCATAAGCCAAGGCTGCTGCTTCTGCAGTGTCAAAAGTTCCCAACCACACTCTCACGCTATTCCTCGTAGAATCCCTTATTTCAGCGGCGTACTTTCCCCATGGTCTCCGGCGTACACCTCTATACATTACTTCCTTCTCCGGCGAGTACTGCATTCGATCAGTTCGTTCCGATGACCCGGCTTCTGCTAATACTCCATAGAGCACCATCTCTTCGGAGTCATTCTCATTGAAAGGAAGATGTTGGGCTTGTGAATGGTGCATTGTGAATGGCAGAAGTTGATTTTGTGTGTTCAAGGAGTAATGTAAGAATGAAGAATCCATGAATGAATTTTTCAAAGGTACTGCTCTTTATAAGAGAGTTTGAGGTTTGAATTCTTGTGTTTTACTTTGATTTTCTGCTTCTTACTTATAAGTGGTCTTTGATCGTAAGAAAACCTTATACCTTATAAACTGCTAGAACTTTGACTTATATATAGAAGTCCAAGAAGGATATTATAGTCAAAAATACAAATTTCATGCATATAAATTTGGTGCAACCCATAATTGCACGTGGGTCAAAAGATTTTGTGGACATGGCGGCCAGGTCAGACAATATTTCATGGTGACGTCAGCAATGATATCACCGGTCCACTTGGCAACTTTGCATGAGTTTGTGGGCCCATAACTGATTACGAATTGGCTTTTCCCATTTGTACAAAAGAAGACGCAACAGAAATTGGTCAGAATAGACTAAAACAGTGGGCCCCACAGTCAGGGACGGACGCAAAAGTTTTAGGTTAAGGAAGCACAATCGAACTTGTAAAGAAATTGGAAAAAAATTTATAATTGAAACTTTACGTCCAAAAAAATTATACCCCAATTTTACATTCGAAAATTTACATTATGATTTTTTCGGATGTAAAATTTCGAAATTTTTTGAAATTCTTACGAATTATATGAATTCAAACCAAAGGTTATTGGTCTGTGAAAAATTATCACATGGGCTAGTTTGACTTTCCAAAATGAGTAGACTGTAAGACCGTTTGACCGTATAACGGCAACAATAAGCCAATTTGATGATCAAAAGATTTTTTTTTTTTTGGGTCATGATTGTGATAATGAAAGTCTAGCACAACCTTAAATATTGTGCTAAGATAATTACGTTTTGCAATATTTCTATATGGACTATTATCAACTATATATTTTGTATTTCTTGTAAAATAGAGTTCATTGGAAGCCTTGTTTAGACGAGTAAATAGAATCATGTTTATATTTAATTTATGAAGTTTGTACTTGTACTGAATTTACCTCGCAACCAAATTTTAAGCTTCTTCTTCAATAGTTCTTAGTTGAGTTCACCAAGCTCAATTAGAATTACTATGAGGAAACAAGTTCATTTATCATGAAATATATAAAATTAGACTCGACTAATTAGGAAGAAAGCTGGGTGACGATTGAAACTCAATCAGGTTATATGCAAAAAAAAAAAAAATGTAAACCCATTATATAAATTTTAGAACCAGTCGTTTCATCATAAACTAAGTGAACCAGAATCGATTTTACAAACTCAACTTTTAAAAAGGAAAATATATATTTATTTAATTCTTTGATATTTAGTTACACTCTAAATTGAATTCTTTGACCTTTGAATTTAAATAAATCTTTTAACCTTTGACCTTTCGAAATCAATGGTTTGCCTTCATATATCAAACCATTTTCATTTATATTTCACAACCTCATATTTTAGTTTAATTATAATTGTGACAAGGTTGAGAAAAGTGTAAAAATAGTTGTTGGGGTGGGGATGGGAATGGGAATGGGAAGATCCCGACAAGGCTTATGGAATAGAAATAGTGTGATAAAACCGCATAAAAGAAGAAAGAGATCAAACTTTTTTTATCAACGAGAGCAAGAACTGGGGGTTCAGATGAAGAGACTTAGTTTAAGGCGACGGTGGTGGTGGTGATTTGGTTTTGATTTTGATTTTGATTTTGATTTTAATTTTGGGGTAAAGGGTGGGGAAGAAGGAGGTGGAGTAGTTTTGATTTTGATTTTTCTTTTATTTAATAATAATTATGTTTTTGTTTTTGTGAAAAAAAGATATAATTTTGCCATTTTACCCTTTAAAAAATTGGTTAAAATATGTCAAAGTCCACTATTTTGATCAACTAACAATCTCCAACCGCACATATTTGAAAGGTGTAGGACCATGGGTGCAACAAAAGAATGATTAAGTTAAATTTTGCAAAGATTTGAAAGATTTGATGTCATGACTGCAATTATCCCTATTTAATAAAAGATTTGTTATGTCCAAATAAAAGCAGTGTTCTAAAAAGCGCGTTTAGGCACGCCTTGACGTGAGGCTTGGCCAAAACGCCAAGTCAAGTGGGTTACCTTCTTATTTAGCGATCAACGACAATTGTTGACCGCTAAAGCGCGCCTAAACGCAATTATGTGCGCCTTTTTTTTTATTACAATTCTTTGAAATTAAAAATTATTAAATGCTAATTTCTTCAATTTGCCTTAATTTAAAATCAAAATAACCATTTGAACTCAAAAGTCAAGTGAAAAATGAATCTTATTTACGGTAGATAATTTCTTAAAAGGGTTGTGATGATGAAGAATACGATGGGGTGGAAAATGATATAAGTGAGCCCGACGAAGAGGATTTTGTATTAGATGCCGTGAATGATGAATTAGATTAAGAAGAGNCGCATATGCCTCGCTTAAGCTCGTCTAACCCATATCTCGACCTCCACGCATCGTCACGCATTACGTCTTTTAGAACCTTGCATAAAAACATTTCTAGACTAATTAAGGAAAATGAATTAATTTTGTGTGTGTCTCTATTATGTATTGCAGTCGCTTACTATGAATAATATTATTCATTTAAAGTAATGATATTTATAGTCAACAACTACAATAGTCACCTTATATGACATCCAGCTATTTGAAGTATTAGTTTGCTATTTGAGGAAACAGAATTATAAAAAAACTAACGTCTCAAATAAAAGACAACACATATGACGATTACTGCAGTCGCGGACTATAAATATTATCATTCATTTAAATAAAAAATTTGTTTTAATGACACATTGATCACATATTATTAAACAAGACGAACGAAATATAATAAACAATTTTTTTAAAAATCTTTATTATTATGATTAACTGTGCAAAAATATACACTTCATGCTTTTGTACAAATCAACGAGTTTCTACTTCTGCTACTCCAATAATAATAATAATAATAATAATAATAATAATAATAATAATAATTTAACTTGGAGTTGCCATATGATCTAGCAAATAACAAAAAAAATAATATAATCAATTACAAATATATTAAAAANCTTGGCCAAAACGCCAAGTCAAGTGGGTTACCTTCTTATTTAGCGATCAACGACAATTGTTGACCGCTAAAGCGCGCCTAAACGCAATTATGTGCGCCTTTTTTTTTATTACAATTCTTTGAAATTAAAAATTATTAAATGCTAATTTCTTCAATTTGCCTTAATTTAAAATCAAAATAACCATTTGAACTCAAAAGTCAAGTGAAAAATGAATCTTATTTACGGTAGATAATTTCTTAAAAGGGTTGTGATGATGAAGAATACGATGGGGTGGAAAATGATATAAGTGAGCCCGACGAAGAGGATTTTGTATTAGATGCCGTGAATGATGAATTAGATTAAGAAGAGGTTACTGAATTGGAGTCCAATAAAGAGTTGGATAAAATTTAAATTCATATGATATTTACTTACTCTTTTATATTTAAATTTGAAACTTATATTTTTGTTGGAAACTTTGAAAAAAATGTATAAAGTTCATATAAATCTATTTTAAATGTTTAGTAAATATTATTTTTAATTGATTAGAAATTAAAAAAATATTAAAATAAGAAAATGTCTTTTTACGTTTTTTTTACGCATATGCCTCGCTTAAACTCGTCTAACACATAGCTCGACCTCCACGCATCGTCACGCATTACGCCTTTTAGAACCTTGCATAAAAGCATTTCTAGACTAATTAAGGAAAATGAATTAATTTTGTGTGTGTGTCTATTATGTATTGCAGTCGCTTTCTATGAATAGTATTATTCATTTAAAGTAATGATATTTATAGTCAACAACTACAATAGTCACCCTATATGACATCCAGCTATTTGAAGTATTAGTTTGCTATTTGAGGAAACAGAATTATAAAAAACTAACATCTCAAATAAAAGACAACACATATGACGATTATTGCAGTCGCGGACTATAAATATTATCATTCATTTAAATAAAAAATTTGTTTTAATGACACATTGGTCACATATTATTAAACAAGACGAACGAAATATAATAAACAATTTTTAAAAAATCTTTATTATTATGATTAACTGTGCAAAAATATACACTTCATGCTTCTGTACAAAACAACGAGTTTCTACTTCTGCTACTCCAATAATAATAATAATAATAATTTAACTTGGAGTTGCCATATGATCTAGCAAATAACAAAAAAAATAATATAATCAATTACAAATATATTAAAAACACTCCCTAGTTTATTAGTGCTAACTGTGCTATAAAGAACCAAAAGTCTCTTCTTATCCGTCCTTTTATTTTTTTAATATTTTTTTTTGGTATTATTGTTTTTTTAATGGATTTTGTCAATGAATTTTGATATATTCAATAAAAATTTAACCACGTAATTTTCTTTCTTCAATATTCATGCCCCTGTTGGTAAGGTTTAGAGCCCGTTTGGTAGAGATTAAAATTGGATTAAAATTAAAAAACTAAATGTTATTGTTGACTTTTATTAGACGAGATAGATCCAATAACGGCCATATTTTCAATTTTAATCGACTTTTTAGCCCTCCCAAACAGACTCTTAATCTAAACCATATTCAGTAATAAGTTATAATCACATATTTATGGGATCCACAATTTTTAACTATACATTTCATTAATTTTTATCAAAATTTACTAAAAATCTAATTTTAATCCCACCATAGATTTTAATCCCACCAAATAAGGGCAAAATGTTATCAAGTTCAATGAATCTAACACACTAAAAATTATTTTTTTTTCTCATATATTATTCAATTAATATTTCATGGAATTATAGAGAATGGTCAACAATTTCATGAGAGTTAGTGATGCGTTCTAAGTTCCAGATGTTTTTGAAAGTCTTTGAGAATTTCAAAATCTCCCACAAAGTTGTGGTCAAAAGTTCCAATATGGATATCTTTAAATATTAATATACAAGTGTGCCAATTTGAATGGCTACTTTATGATTGAAGTTTGATTTAATGAAAAAGTGGTCTTAAAGCGATTGTATAGAAAATTGGTCATACAATACAAATGTGTTTTGATGAATCGATGGACACTTCTCAACGTTATATGATGAAAAGTGCTTTGCTAAATGGTTTTGTAAAAGACTAGCAAATCGACTCTAGACAGTGAAACTCTTCGTTCTAAATAAATATATAAGGCTAAAATTATATTGAGAGAGTTTCAAAAAAGTAATGTTATTCATAAGTAACATAATCGATTTATATGACAGCAGACCACACATTATTTAGTGGAGTTTCTACTTATTTGAATGCATTGAAAAATAAATTTAGTGGACCACACCATACATTGATGATAATATCTACTAACGATGAATAACGTTATTGTTTTGAAAAAAAACCTAAAAACATCATTATCAAATATGAGAATTGAAGAGGTTCGGACACAAATCCTCAATGTAAATAATTCAGTACAACATATTAGACATTCAACATGACAGTACCATAAATCGAGGTTATTTATCTATGTAGATATTCTTCATATTTTATTGTCGTTTCCACTAATATCAAATGATCATAGGTCATAGTGATAATTGCATAAAGTGTATATGAATGTGTTACGCATAGAAGATATATTTTGGATCATGCTACCTAAATGAGGGTATCCAAGACTCGAAATGCAGTACGAATGTTTTATTTTTATCGTAGAAGTGATGACTTGAGTAGAGATTAGCTAGTGGATTTGAAATGCATAGGATAGGACCAAGCTAGTAAAGTTTGATTAGTCTATCTGCAAGAGTGTATTTAACTAGATCAGCTAAGATGGTCAATCTTAGGCAAATAATGAATTTGCTTCAGTTTGTTACACCCCAAAATTTGCGAGGTAAGAACCACCTTGGAATCGAATGCCAATTAGGCATTCGGTAGCAAGTCAAATGACAATTCCAAGTGTTCCCAACTCTCAGTATTTCAACTTTAGCAAGGTAGTTAACCCATTGAGCATCGTCTTCGGCCGTACCATATCCTATGATGCACTGAAGCGAATACGTGTGTTCGACAAGATACGTGTCGGACTCGTCGACACTTGATTTTTGAAATAGTATTGATACGATACGTTATCGACCTGTTAATTAAAATCTTTAATTTGTTTCATTTATAGCATAAATTATTTTTATACGTTTTATTAATTTTTCTTGTTGAAAATTTTAAAAGATGAGTACCTATATATTATTAGTAATAATTATGAGCTAAAAATATATAATATTTCTGAAAAATATGATCATTGTACAGTATCGGAAGATTGTCGATATCCGACAAGAGTTCGATAAGTGTTGGACACGAACACGTTACTCAAATTGAATTGTACATACAACGCAAACCTATCATCCCTCGTGGTCTTCACAAGAACCACCATTGAAAATGGGTCTCGCATGCCTGTAGACCCCTTATTGCTAGATACCCATGACAAAGCCTGGATGGGTTCGGTGGATAAAGGCCTTTGAATTGGATCCGAAATGGTGAGTAGCCAAGTCTGAAATTTTTTGAACGAAATTTGGATATCACCATCACTACTATATAAAAGAGTCACTTTGATTTTCAGTGTTCATAAGCTGTATGGTCATGCTAAGTCAAGCCGAAGTGGTTGAGCCGCGAGCCATTTTTTGTACTTTCGCTTGCGTGTGAAAAGGGGAAAGTAATTATCAATCTCTATAAGGAACCCAATTCAAAAAGGAAACAAACACGTCAATGGAAATGTACCGTAATGAACTAAGCCTATACGAACTAACAAAGGGGCAACACATAGAATAAGGGTTTCAATCTTTTAACCTACTTCTATGAGGATCCTCCCTATAGTCATGCATAGGTAAAGGTAAAAACACACATTCTCTTAAATTCTAGGCAAAGATGTGCTTGTTTGTCCAACTCCATATATATTTGGTACTGGAAGAAGTTCAGCTGTATTCAGAGTGTGCACAAGCAGAGACATGGCAGAAGATCTCTTGACAGAAAGACACTGGACATTTGAGATTAAGCTCTTGTTTGATACTTTTTTTTTTTTTTTGGATTAATAGATTTTAAGATAGTGATTTTTCAAAGAACGTATGGTTAAAAAGTAAGAAAATTTTGAATTTACAGTGAAAATTATTTTTTGGAAGAATGTATAGTTGAAAATGCGTTTTAGGAAAAAATAAGTTTTGAAAAAATAGAGCTCAAACAAGGGCTATAAATCCAGTTAACTCTAAACTTGTGTTTATTCTCCCGATGGTAAAGATATTTTTAAGGGTGATTATATTATCACTACAATAAGTGTTTATTACACCAGAATTTTCTTATTTACTTAAATAACGGAGTAAAATGATATAAATATTCTATCTATTATTTGCACATATATTTATTCATTTCATGACTATCATCCGTACACCACAAAATATATATAATTCCCTATTTAAAGATACAAACGCAAGGTTCATACAACAAAAGATTCATATAAACCACCACAATTAGTGGATTTCTCGTCCCAACTCCAATATCACGTAATATCACAACTCTTCCTTTTTCAAGATGCACTGAATGAAATTTATTACCATTACCATCATTCTGGTTACAATAAGTATATTATCGTTGTCATTCAACTCTTGAATGAAAACAAATTAACCACTATAATGCACTTTCATTTTTTTATTTATTAATTTATCTACTTTGTCGCATGTTACTAGAATATTCTACTTCTCGTAATATAAATAAAAGGGTAAAAATTATAAAGAAATAACGATTCTAAAGTGCTTAGTCTTTGTAGGAAGTTGTAAAAGTTCAACATTCTAAGAAATTTCAACATAAATAGGTTTGAGGTTCCTCGAGGAAGACTTTGTACGTCTAGTGAACAAACAAAAGTTGTCGGTGAAGTCGTGATGTGAGAAATAATATTTGTAGAAGCAATCTAATTACCTTTTTTAGTTATTATTGGATTATGACTATAATTGTAAATTTGTTGTGGTGTATTTATTAAAAATATGTTTTAATTCTGGTGTAATAAGTAAAATTTGTTGTGGTAATATAATTACCATATTTTTTAATGCATAAGTTTTTATTAAAGAAGGGTTTCATTTTGTTTTCAAAAAAGAAAAAAAATAATAAAATAAAAAAACAAAGAGTAAAATAAAACGTAGAAGAGATGGGAATTTATGATAGGAGCGAAGAATCAAATCACGACATCCATCAACCAAATTGAGGGAAATTTGGTTCCAAACTCAAAATTTGCATCTTTAATTATCATTATTATTTTTATTTATTAAATTCCATTTTGTGAGTTTCTTTGGGTTCATAGCTACGGTAAATATTTACAAAAGGCTCAAAGCAAATAAATGCCCTTGTCTATTTTTTTCCATGAGAAGGTGAAATTGAATCAAGTGTCCGGGAAAGGTTGGATTTTGTTAATGAAATCTACATCTACATTTACAATGCGCGGCTAGTTACTCGTGAGCCGAGCCGAACTTCAGCTCGAGAGCTCGTCAATTTTTTTTTTTAAAGATAAACCTATTTTTTTAAAAAATAAAAATAAAAACTAAACCTTCTCCTTGGACGAGCCCACGGGCTCGGCTCGGGCCCGGGCTCGTTAGCCGACTTTTCACGAGCCGAGCAATTGAGACGACGAGCTGCTCGGCCCGTTTGCCATCAGTAGCTCTGCCCTTGCAACCACTATAGTATTTACACCTTAATGATCAAGTTAGAAACGAAAAGACAACTCTCTCAAGTGCAAGAGAAACTAAATGGACCTTTATATTTTCTTTCATGTTGCATGGAGTAATTATAGGGAAAATTAAGTCGGGGTAAATCCAACCTTTGGACTTGGACACGTGCTTCTGGGTTGGTGAGACTTCTATTTTTAACCCATGTGAACACGTGTCATCTCTTGATTAGCAAGGTCATTATCAATCCACTAATTCTCGATTGATTCAGTTTTCCTCTTAAAATTTTTATCTTATGTGGTAATGGTCCTCGTGTCACGTGGTAAAGGAATATTCTGTTGTTCCTTTATTTGAAAAAGTATTATAAAGTCAGCATGTTTTATGCATATTAACTTCCTTTCAACTTTTTACAAGGCAAACTATGTTGTATGTTTCATGGCAAGGGTTATGCTTGCATTCTCTCCTAGCCAAGAGGTCCGCTCCTTTAGAGTCTTTTTTCCTATTAGACGAGACGAGTTGTTGGCCTTGCTTTGCTAAGGTGGCTTGAGCTAGTCATGTAAAGGTTTGCAGAATCGGTTGGGTTACCCGTGATGATGTGGATGCTCGTGATATGTTAATTTTGAATATGACTTGGCTTGCCGTCGCATCCATAAGGAATAGAGAAGGAAAACAGGCAAAAATTCAGTGATCGGTAAAGGGAGAGATGGTGACTGATCTATTGGATGTTAAGCGTAAAAAATTAATGTTCTCAAAAGCACTACTAACATCATGTTAAAGATTCCAATTCAACTGAATATGAAAACATCGTATAAGGACCGAGCTACTCGTGGTAAAAAAGTTGACACGAGAGAGGAGGGAGACCGTGTTGGACTACTGGGGTTAGGGCAGAGGAAGGAACTCATGAATGCGGGCAGAAACCAACTCAACATAAAATATGGGTGAATGAAGTCAATGGTTAAATAGAATGTAATTAAAGTATACACAAACAAAAATGCAGTCATCTACTTCAAACGACTATTTGCATCGTCAACAGTCCAATTTCTGGGTGTAAAATTGCATGTTTCTGCAAACCATAGAAGTACAATAGAAGGCTTCATTAACCAAGCCACTGTTGGCATTTACGATCTCCACTTCCTCCCACGGAATGTCGAATGCTGATCTTTTCGTTTGCATATTTTTCCTGAAGCCACTCAAAACCATTCACATCAAGCTTCCCGGATACTGATCTTCCTTGCTTTCTACGAGTTTGTTGTTCTCGAATTGAAGCCCAAAGTTTCCCAATGGCGTCCCTCTGTCGGGAGGTGAATCTTGAAACATTATCAAATGCATGCTTTGCTAAGATGTCAATAGCAGTTTGGCACCTGAGACAATAACGACAGATGCATTAGCAAAAAGATATGAGAGGAATGTTTGGCTATTAACTAATGTGTTTGGTTGACCGAGGCTTTCAAAAAAGTAAAATTATTTTTAAGTAGTTTTCTCCAAACAAATTTAGGGCATGTTTGGGCCGGATTAAAATCTAATTTTAATCTAAGTCAAAGTCAAACAATCAATATCAACCACATCTTTCATAAGTCCTACATCTTTTCAACCACACATTTTAAAAACTTCTATCACAATCCACTAAAAATCTGATTTTAATTCACACCAAACACCTTCTTAGACAACTTACTTTTTCATATTTTCAAGTAAAAAGAAAAAAGGTAATTTCTTGAAAGTAACTCTAACCTTGTTTATTTTCAAATGAGTAACTTAAATCTAACTTCGGTCAAGAAAAAAATTATTTATTTTCAAACTTATTTACTTATAATTTAACTTTTTAAGCTTAGCCAAACACACACTAAGTAGAATAATGTTTAACCATGGGGTTTTGTATCTCTTAGCAGCAATCTCCAAACAAGAAATCAAGCTCTCCCTCTGTAACTTGAGGAATATCCTGTTCTCTTCCTCTTCTTCCTTTCGACCATTTAGTATTGCCTCCCTTTTCCCCTGTGAACTATTGTCCTTAGAATTTGTTATCAGGACATCCAGTCCAAATGGATCGGGCTCTTCCTCATTTGTATGTCCATCTGTACTTGGCAACCCCGACTCTTCTTTCAAAGCAAGAGATTCTTCCATATCATCATTCTCACTTGCAACAGGAAGACCAGATATGACATCTTTTATTCTACCAGTCGCTTTTGAAAACTGAAAAATGTCCCAAAGCAAATCATGTAAGATCCTCAGCAACAATCGAGTATAATAAACTTAACAAATAAACATTTCTACCAATTACCATCATAATCACCAATATCAAGTTTAAACATTAAATTATAGGCAAATAACGGACAATGAGATTGATGTGGCCTCGTGTAGTTACAGAATATTTGACTTTATTGGATGTTTCAGATTGTTCGAACTGAGCAGCAAAAATTGATTCATGTAGCAGGCCCAAAATTATTGGGAATAAGACCTAGTTTGTAGTAGTCGTTAAAGGTAAAACTGGATAAGTGCAGTTCAACTGGGCATAATGGTCCACTGATAATTAGAGATAAGGAGAACAGTTTTAACAGCCAGACTCAAGAAAAACAGCATTGAAACAGTTATAGTTTCCAGCATCACAACAGAACCTTAGTCCAGAGTAAAGGTACATCAAGATTTCAAGCAAAAGGTTTCACATGGTACATAACAATAAGACCTGCTCAATCAATCTTCAAAAAATTCAGAGACTTAGATGTTACTATCTATATCGAACGATGTAGATTCAATATTTGTTTTTCAAATTGGAACGGATAAATGGACATAAATAGGCCACTAAGTTTTAGGACACTAAGCCCTNAATGTACTTCGCAAAGATATTAAGAATTTATATCCAAAGTACTTATTTTTTTCATTCTCATTCTTCTACTCATTTTCAATCACACATTTTTCAATAAAATAATATTTTCCATCACATCAATAACTTTTCCTTCTCTTTCAACCACATATCTCCCATCACATCACTTCAAGAGAATGCATTTTCTCATTTTAATGTACAACAAACACACTCTAAAATTAATATATCCAGGAAGGGTATAGATCATTATTAATGTATTGAGAGAAAATAGAAGATTCAAGATTAGCTGCATTAAAATAACTGAAGCACAGGTCCTAGTTGGGAGTTCCACTTCAGTCAAAGAGTTTGTCAGTAATGAAGGAACATTGCTGCATGAAATTTCAGATTTTAAATTGTTCTCCTCAAGGCTCTAAACCTTCAATAAAAACACAAATGAGACTGGGCACTCTAGCATGCAGGAATCTTGACTTCTCTTACTACTGACAATTAGAGCTTAGGTATTAAGGTTATCTTCAGTAGCATCTTAATGTTTCTTAGTTCATTCTCTAAAGTGATGTAGAAGTTATTTTATAACAAATGGAGATTTTCAAGTGTGGAAAACTCTCGTGAGCTTTCACCAATAGGAGCAGGAGCAAGCTAGTTTTGGATGAGTTCAATAGTTCAGAAGCTAAAGGGATTGGAATGAGGACCGGATATACTGGTCATCTTAGTAAGGCCATACATGAGCCATTTTCCATCTGATGATAACAAATTCAAGTTGATTTAACTGTTGGATCAAAAGCAGATGATCTGCAAATATTAATAAATTCAGAATTAGGAAATAGACAGTTCACAAATCACAACCACAAGATTTCAGGTTAACAATGAAAGCGGCAGAAATGGGAAATATGAAAGATGTTTAGACTAAGCATTTTCGTACAGCAGATGAGAAGAATGAATTTTGAATTCTAGGGTTGGTTTAGCCAAACCAAGTGTGCTGCTACCTAAAAACACCTAAAGTTTGTCACAATAGCAGCAATGACTATTGGCATTGCATAATTCCCAGTTCAGTTGGAGAATAGAAATAAGGGTGGAAAGGGAAGAAGAAAATAAGTCAACAATCAAAATAAAAAAGGGTAAACCAGAGGGAACGATCGAATATGGAGGATGAAGGAAAGCCTCACTACAAGAATATGATAGGAAAGGTCTGTATGTGCACGGAAAATTTGGAGATCATAGTGAACTAAATGGAGAGAATGCATGGGAAGATCAAAATATGAAAATATTGGTGAAACAGGTTAAAAGACAAACTTCAAGGCAACAACAAATGTTGTGACAACAATGAATTCACGTCTCACATCTACCAAGAATGGAAAAGCTACTAGCAACAATCAGCAAATCATTTATTCATACATTTTGATTTCAAGGTCAACAAGTACACTTTGATGCATGCATATATACTCAAAAGAACATTAATATATGAACTTACAGAAGTGTGTCCAAAATATAGAGGAGGGAGAAAACCATGCCATGAAAACATGCATAATGATATAACTCCTGAACAAGAAAAAAGATTGAAAACTTACCCCTTGTTTGGCCCCTATATTTTTTAAACTCATTTTTCCTTGAAACTCATTTTCAACCACACATTTTATGGGTTCCAAAACTTTTATCAACTTTTTAACCACACACTTCATCAACTTTTTTATCAAAATTTACTAAAAATCTGATTTTTAGCCAAACCAAACAGGGGCTTATTCTCAAAATCAGATGTTAGCATCAGAAACAGATAAAATGATGACCATGACAGACATAAATATGTAGAATATTTGAGAAGCAATAGATGTAGTGGGACTCTAAATGAGAGTTATTGAAGGAATTGATAATTTAGAAGTTCAAAGAAGGAAAACATCAGCTTTAGTAATTACTAATGTGTGGCAGGATATCCCACTTACTCACTTCAGGTAACAATATAACAGACAAAGGCTCTCCAAAAGACAAGTTTAATAGAGTAAAATAAAGCAGGCTCTTTTAAAGATACTCCACAGCACAAATAATTCTTCATTCAGTCCAAGCTAATGTCTCCATTGTTTAAATACAAATTCTTTTTGCTAGTAGTAACAATAAGCAGAAATTTCACTCTTTAGAATGTTCATGCATATAGTTCTTCATGATGAACAGTGATCAGGAGGGCTGAAGTAGAGAAACGGGTTTTTGTGGAACAGTTAGTT
This sequence comes from Fraxinus ornus, assembly GCA_903798235.1. Taxonomy (NCBI): domain Eukaryota; kingdom Viridiplantae; phylum Streptophyta; class Magnoliopsida; order Lamiales; family Oleaceae; genus Fraxinus; species Fraxinus ornus. The sequence continues at coordinate 19,395 of CAIGRF010156410.1, forward strand.
TGTAGATTCATGATATTTAACAGAATGCAATGGGAATCTTGGGTACTGTACCGTCATCAAAGGAATGGAGTGTGGAAGTGGTTGTCAGAAGTTTTTTTTTTTTTTTTTCTAAAAGGTTTGGACAAGTGGTCTGCTTTTAAAATTGCCAGGGGCCACGGCTTCTTATAGCAGGATAATGAGGAGAAGGAAAACAGAGGACGACGAGAAGAATACTGGTTGGGGGTGGGGGACATGTAATCATGCAAGTTTGGAGAACCACAAGGAGTGCAACTTGAACTTTCAATGGGACACCTCTAAGAGACCAAGGAGTGGGTACAACCTATGTTGCTTGGACTCGGGTACGGGTACGAGTATCGGGTATGGGTTTATTTTTAAAAATGGAGGATACGGGGACATGACTAAAAAGAATCCAAATTTCGGACACGGGTACGTGGGTACGTCTTTGAAATTTCAATTATTATTTTTTTTTTCCAAAAACTTCATATGTAAAAAGAAAATTTAAATAATAATTAAGATGTAATTTGTTAAAAGATAAACATGTCACTTAAAAATCAACTAGAAATTTTTTTTTTTAGCTTTTCGTATAAACATTTTAAAAAACGAAGAAACTAAAATTAATCAAAAATATTATTTGATTACTTCTACTTTGTCAAGTGTTGAAAAAATATTAATTTCAGAAAATGCTATTAAATTGTTCTAAAAAATTTATTTATGTTGATTTTATAATTAATAGTCAATCATTTTGGCCAAAATGAAATCATATTTTAAATTTTTTTAAAATTTGTAACAACATTAATCATGATATTTTTTTAAACTAAAATGAATTATCTTATATCAAAAGAACCCAAAGCATATTTAAGAAATAATGAACGTCATGTAAATACATTTTTTTTTAAAAAAAAAAGCAATGTATAAAATTTAAAAAAAAAAAAAAATATCGTTTAAAAGCCCAAAAGATAAAATAAAAAACAGGCCTAATACAACATCCCTTCATCTTCCATCTTCTTCTGGCGTTTCATCTTCTTCTTCTGGTAGCGTTTCATCTTCTTCTTCCCTAGCATTTCTGGTCTGCAAGACTACAACAATGGCTAAACTGCTACCGTGTCCGGTTGAAATTTGCCGTGTCCACCCATATTTCATACCCGCACCCGTGTCATGTCGTGTCAACACGGGTATGCCGGTCAAAACGAAGGGTCTGAGTATCATAGGGTACCGCAGTGCCGCAGTGCAACTGAACTAATTTTTTTCGTTTACCCCATCTCTTCTCGAGAAACAAGTGGGCTATTTTCCTGTAAAATTTGTTCTCAGTTTCATATGTAGCTATTCCACAATAAACTTTTCCTTAGTTTGGGGAAGTACCATTTCAGAAAAGTATTGTGTAGGAAGAATATAAGGACAAGGCAGATAACTGAAGTAGCTGAGTCGAAGGAAAATGTGCGCTGATTTTCAAAACAACAAAGTCCAAGGCTAAGGATGTATGTGATCCTGGAAGGAAGGAAGCAAGGAGAGTAGATGGGTTGGATAAGTAGGAGGGCAACAGAGATGACATGAGATGAAACAATGACTGTGATAATGGACATTCATCGAGTGCAGTCATTATACTTCTGCTGGCGACCTACAAACTTTGTGGAGCTTAGGAGAGATCTGGGACATTGTGAAGGATGAATCATAAGCAGGATCCTCAGGGGAATATGATAGTTCATTTTGGTGAAGAGACCAATGATCAGAGAGTATAAGTAACAAAGCTTGGCCCATTCGAGAAAATGTTGAACATTTATTGCAATGAGGACGAAGAACAGGAAAGGAATTAATATCAAATGAGAACACAAATTCGCTAAATCAAATTGTCAAGTTTTTTGAACATGTAGCTTTCCTTTCTGATAATACATACAACTTTGGTACATTCTTTCAGATACATTTCTATCCATCTCTCTCAACATGTAAGAGATATGGGTACATTCTTTCAGATACATTTCTATCCATCTCTCTCAACATGTAAGAGATATGGGCACAAGAGCAAACATATAAGGGACTGTACCGTTCTTCAATCCACATAGTATCTTCAAATTGAAAATTTTCAGATGAACATGTGATTACAGCCAAACAACGCATAAAATTTGTATTGCAGGTGAAAATTGTATTTAAATCTACTTCCAGACAAATCTAAACAGAAGAGTTGAACACATATTCAGCAGTGAAAAACACTTTACAATTGACATTCCACTCTGATCGTACTACCAGAGACTGAATTTATTATAAAGCTTTATATTTTGTCCATTCCCATTTCATATTCCGTGCATGACAAAATGTATGATTAAAAAAACAAAAAAACCTATATCTTAATGTACTTATATCTATTGATAACCCTATTAATTCCCCCCACCCAAAAAATAAAATAAAATAAAACATAGAAAATATAAGATGAAACTGAAATAGGTCACATACACAGAAGGGTTACTACAGGAAATGCTATCTAAAATCGCAGGCATATAAATAATGATCTTCACATACATGTTACTAAACGTGACTAGACTAGTGGACTCAAAATACAGAAAAAACTACACATGGGTTATTCCAAGTGAAGGTAACATAACATAATTACACAACGATTAAGAGCATAACAGATGAGTAACAACGAGCATTACATAATTAAAAATCTAAAAGAATAACTTCCACATGTCTTGTAGCAGTAGCACAATATGATATTCATTCAAATCGCATTCATGTACTAAATATAATATTCGAAGAGTGAATAAACTTACTACAAAGCTGTCATCTGTGAACAGGTCATTTGCCCAGACAGCCCTAATTATCCATGTACTTAAAAGATTTCTCTGCTTCTCGTTGAGAACCTACAACAATTATATTAAATCGAGGTTAAGTAAAAGATTACAAACAGATGGAAAACACGTAAAGGCTGGAGGAATTTAAATGCTCACGTCAGCTGCATCTTGAGCTGCCGAGAAGAGAGAGTGATAGTCAGCTTGTAAACGGAGCTCATTACAAGTAGTCAAAGACGACATTGAGGCTTCAAGTATGGCAAAGAAGTGATCAGCAGTTGCATGCTTAATACTACCAGCCTGAATTAGCTGTATAGCAAGCTTGGATGCCTTATTGAACTTTGATGGGTTCTTTATATGAGATGCTATTTTCTGCATAGCGTCAATAACTTGCTTTTCTGAGGCATCTGTCGTCGTTTTAAATCTCAAACGTTTTTCAGGCACAGCAGCTGTGAGTGACAAGGACCATTCAGCATTTTGTTGTAGAGAAAATATACAACATAAAGAAAATGAACAACACTTGATAAACATGAAACCCTAACATATAGCCTTTAAAAAATAAAAAAATTATCAAAAAGATATTTTTGATGTACAAGGGATTTTACTAAAGATGTGAACTGCGAAAGGCTATTCAAGGATAAAAATATTATAGTTTAATTGCATTTGGTCAAATTTAGTAATCCCAATTGGCTTTTCATGTTTCATACCTAAACCAAAATTGTAATAAAACTTCATTACTTATTTGTTGCTAATTTTAAAATTGCCATAAACAACATTGCTCATCAAATAGTGAACAAATTTTAAATGATAAATCGAATCACCTTCACAAGGCAATCGTACCACTGCAAGACTTTGAAACCCTCAAAAAAACCTTGAACCCCATAAATTAACACTAAAAGCTGAAGAATTTAAATTACATCTATAACCGCATCTTCACAGCTAATTATCTGGAAAAAAAACTGCGTAACAATCGCAAAACGAGTATTTAAACAACAACCTAGTCCAGAAGCTCGACAAGTAAAATTAAATAAAAAATAAAAATCTTGCCACGAAATGAGATGAAATACCTTGGGGCTGTGATTCAGGAGGTGGTATGCGACGTTTTAGAGCGCTTTTAAGTGGAGGAGCGGGAGGAGGTGTGATTGGTATAGATTCTTGAGTGCTGCTTCTACTAGTGTTGATTGAAGAATGTGTATTTTGTTGGGGTTGGGACTGAGATATAGAGGGCGGTGGCAAATCTTGAAAAAGGTCATCCGCCATTGTCGTGTTCACTTCTAACCTCGTTCCTCGAATTCTCTCCCGACTTCTATTCAAAAGAACCGAAGAAAGGAAAAAGTCGGAAAAATGTTATGTTTGTAAAATTTGCACAAATCGTCCTCAGTATATCGGGTTTAGGACAAGTTAGTTCTTAACGTTCTTTCGCATGTGGTATTCTCGTCATAACGTTCTTTAGAAAATATGAGTGTTTTTTATCTCCATTTTTATTGGAAAACATTTTGTAATATAATTTTTTTTAGAGAACATGTGATTAAATATAAATTTGAAAAAAAAAATGAGTTTTTTAAAGAAATAAAGATAAACAAGTATATAATACACTATCACTATAGATTAAGGGCGTGTTGGGTAGAAATTAAAATTGAAAAACTAGCCGTTATTGTTAACTTTTATTAAACGAGTGAGACCCAATAATTGTTATATTTTCTATTTTAATTGAATTTTAAACACGACCAAACGGGGCCTAAGACTTTCCACTTGCACAATTACATTAGAAAGAATTTTTTTTTTTTACTTATAAGTAAATTTTTATTTTATTAGTTGTATTTTCACTTTATAAACAATTTTTTACCACAAAACCGATTTTTTTTTTTTATGTAAATAAGTTTTTCAATTATTTAAAACTTGGTTTTCAACAAAATATATTAGTTGTAAATAATTATTTATAAATGGTAAAATTAGAACAGAATATGAAAAACAATCAAAACATGTAAATTTAGTGGGTCGAGATTTGAGAGACAATTAAAATTACGTTACACTGATTTTAAGTGCTTTAAATCATCCAAAATCGGCGTCCAAAAAATCTAACAAGCACAAATATTCTAACCCTTCGTAAATGGTGCTAATCAAAATCGATTAAAAAAAAGGTGAAAAAACCTCCCAAGTAGGCCCTTAGTGTTGAATTTTAAGAGCATGTTTGGCCAAGCTTAAAATTCAATTAAAATTGAAAATATGGTCGTTATTGGGTTCCACTTGTCTAATAAAAGTCAACACTAACGGCTAGTTTTTCAATTTTAATCCGATTTTAATCTCTACCGAACACGCCCTTAAACAAAAAATTACTAACAACTAACGTAATTCAGCGAGGAAAATTACAAGTTTCTAGTAAGAAAATTTTTGCTAAGCCCATGTTTGGTATACATTAAAATTTTCATTTTCATTCTTCTACTCATTTTCAACCACACATTCTTCAATAAAATAATATTTTCCATCATATCAATAACTTTTCCTTCTTTTTCAATCACACATTCTCCATCAATCTACTATTTCAGAATACATTCTTCCAAAATAATGTGGCTCAAAAAGTAACATAAAATTCAAGGGGCTTTATGTTCAGACACAACATTATACAAAATTATTACATACGTAGATAAATTTATTTTACATAAGCTATTTTTCGTCGTATATTATTTAGTATAAAAACAAATTTATTACCTTAATCAATAAAATCCTATCCCAACTAGTTTATTTTTTCTATTTGATTT
>CAIGRF010156470.1:0-10397 GCA_903798235.1 Fraxinus ornus
GTCCCATCCAAAAGCTTCAATCTGACTGTACCAATACCAGCAACCCGACAAGATGCGTTGTTTCTCATAACCACGACACATTTGGCAACGGTTTCATATGTAGCAAACAAGTCCTTATTAGGACACATATGAAACTTGAAGTATCAAAAAATTTCTGCCAATCGCAGACACAATTTGTGTGTGTGTGTGTGTGTGTGTGTGTGTTCTATGTGTACTTCGAATTGCTGATTTCTTAGCTTTGTAGGTTAAAAAAAAAAAAAACTTCATTTCTAAAGAAAAAGATAATAAATGCTAATAGATAGAACAAAAGAAGATAATATCTAGAAAAACTGTGTTACAACAGATTAAATAAAAACAAAACTTCAAAAATCAAAGGGATGAGGTTTTTTACTCGACGTGAACCCACATTCCGCGGCTTGGCACACCATGATGAACAACGAAGAGAAGATAGTAGCCTGGAGGAGCAAGCTTCCCTGATGGTGGTGCAACGACAGTGATTAGTTGGTTTGTCACTTGCTTGAGCCCCAAAATAAGCAATCTCTGGTTCTGGGAGTACCCATGGGTGGTGAATGGTGGCGAGTACATAGTCACCTTAATATCAGACTGATCGATTTGGGCATCTAATCTGATCCGTACATTGAACTCACGTCCATACTTGAGTTTTTTGTCTGAAAAGAACTCCAATATCTTCGGTCTATATTGTTGAAGCTCGGGAGCCAAATATGGCGGCGAGAATTTCTCGACTTTCAATTCAGTAGGATAAATCATTTCAGGATTGTCCTTTTTGTTGAATTTATAGTAATCGTTTGTGTTGCTTCCGGCTACGAGGATTTGTCCATCGGGTAAAACTGCAGAAGATGAATGGTACATACGAGGAATGGTTGTCGGCGTTAATTCCTTAAATCTTTCACCCTTATTCTTGTTGGGACTGTAGAGAACAGGTGTGAGATTTGGAGTTTCTGCAGCATCCCATGCTGAAGTACCTGCCTGTGCACCGTTGATTATGAGTACATCTCCAGTCGGAAGAAGAAGCAAGTCGCCCATGACTCGTGGCGATGGCATATCCTCTTTCTCCCATTGAGCTCCTTGTTTCGTGAGACTTAACCTTCCGCAGTCTTTCAATGCAGGGAAGAATTTTCTTGGCGGTAACTCTGAAAACTTGAATGCATCAGGCGTGTTGCCACCACAGACGATCACTTCAACATCCACATTTTCTGGGTTTTCTACATTAAGATTGATCGGGAGTAGTGCTGACATTCCTGAAGCCGGGTAGTTCCTGGAACCACCGGCCAAGTCGGGGAGGTTGCGAAGGGTTTCTCCAGTGTAAGGGTTGAGGATGATGGATTTGTAGTTTGAGAATATAAAAATGTTCCCATCTGGGAGTAGATTAACAAATGGGTAGAGATTATTCTCTTTCTCATCCATTGTTTCCTCAAGGAAGGGTAAGCCATATTGTTGTATTGGAAAATTCAGTTTTTCTGATGGAATTATTTCATAGTTGTGTGCGCCGCGACCACCGATCACAACAAAGCTACCGTTTTCGAGCATAATTTGTGTAGCATACCTGCGAGGCAGTTCACAAAAGTTATTTAGTGCATGTTTGGTATACAATATAATTGACAAAAATTTAGCTTATTTTCGTTTACCATCTATTGGCTGAAAGTCCTGCTTGATTTTCTTGAAACTCGCAGTTTTCACATGGATTGACAATTCTGAGGGCTCGGAATCCTTCCTGATTACCACCTGTACTGATTAGGGCTCCATTTGGTGACATAGCTCCTGATGAGCACCATGGATCATATTCCATCTGAAAATCATTGAAATGATGAAGTAATTTACTGATAGTCTCTTGGAATTACACATTTAGAATAAAGGTTCTTTATATATTGTTCAGAAGTTCATTAGGAAAAGAATATTACGTGATCCGCTTTTGTTCTCATTTGATTTTATTCTATTTGCTCTCGTTTGTTGGAGATCCTTCCTAATTAAGTTTCTATCTGTTATTAATAACATAACCAGGGGTGGACATAATTGAGCTAGGTCAGGTTCGCACCAACCCAAATGCTGCACTGACAGTATGGGTTGAGCAAAATCTCAATCCGAAAATCAACCCGGAAGGGGAAAGAAACCGACCCAAACCAACTCGAGTCCGTTTGGGTTGATTTGGTTTTTTTAGGTTTATTATTTACCCTTAAAATCATTTTTTTAACTTGACCCTAAAATCGAGATTTTCAGGTTAGGTCCAAACGAACCCATCTCCCACAAAAAAAAAAGGTAGGATGAATGGAAGACCGACTGCTTGGAAAGGGTAATGAGAAAAGAGATCTAGAAGACTTCACTAATTTGACCTTCAACTCGGATCATATTTTGGATTTCAAACAACTCCCAAATCACAATACTTTGGACATTGAATGAGTAAGAAAGAGAGACAGAGTAGATGGATGAACCCACTTGACGTTCAAGTTGTCGTGACTTCGTGGTTAGGGGTACAACATTTCGCGGTTTGAGTGGATAACATGATCATCTATGCAATAGGATATATGATAGTTGAGATTTTGACATTTTTTACAACGTCAGAGCTTACAAAAATTGTTGAATCATGCTACTGTACCAGAGATGTTGATATATTCTCACATAATGCTGCACGGCAATTTATTATTCAAATGTTTGAAAAATAAATTAATTTTTTCATCTAATTATATCTTGCGAACATCATTTATGTCAAAGCATTTGTCAACATTTTTCTAATAAAGTGACTTACCTCACAATTGTTAGGTTATCTACCTCCGCTAAATAGATTTTACCATTTGACACTTGTAATATCTCATAGGCGAAAGTCATTCGTGCATGCTATGGTTTGATATGAATATCACGATGAAGGAATGAAGAAATCAACAGCTTCTAACCTTCATGGTTTTGACTTGGGCTGTCTCGACATCGTATTGAATGGCATGAGCGGTGCAGTCGAGTCCTTTATCACCCTTTCTCCCTCCAACAAGCCTGCGGCATGCTGGAGGATAGGCCAGGATGTCCGATTTACCGAGGTTCAGGGTATCGAACCACACAGCCTTGTTATTTGGCAACAATTGTACGTGCATGGCTGAAACACCAGAATTTGGATTATCCAACTTCCATGAACCTAGGAAGTTTGTCTCTAAATCCAGCCTGTTGGCAGTGGCAGTATCCGATTCTTCGGCATCCTTTGGTTGTTCGTCGTGGTTGCCAAACTGTGGGAATGGGAGCTTGAACGGGAATAAGAATCTATGTTCACCCTCAAACCCATTTTTGTTTCCTCCCTCGTCCTTGTCGTCTCTGTTTACGGGTTTCTTATCGTTGTTGGGTTTCGATTTATCATCCTGATTCTTAGATCCATCGCCACCGTAGGTGATCCCACCATTTTTCTTATCCCTTCCGGGACTCGATTTGTCATCCTGATTCTCGGATCCATTGCCATCGTTGGTGAACCTATCATAACGTGCATGGAAATTGATTGATTTTGCTTCCTCAACAGGATCGAGGGAAGGGAGCCTCGCGAAAACGCAGGTGAAAAGGAAAGGTAGAAGAAGAACAATTACTTTACACAAATTAGACATTGAAGAACTCAAATCCTTCCACAAATGTGGGGCTTTGTTCTTGAAATATTTATGTACAATGAGCAACTGTATTGAATATTAGAGATGAATTCAAGTGGGAACTTTAAAAAATGCAGAGATAGTGGTGTGATATATCAAGAATACATTAAAATTATGAAATATATACTTAAATACAAAAAGAAGAAATAAAAGAAGCAATAAATAAATAAATAATTAAGTGAACAAAATTACTCAAATGTCTATTTTGTTTATAATGTTTTATCGTTGCATAGAATGCCAACTTTGAAGGGGTTTGAATTTAATTTTTTTTTTTTTTTTTTACATATTTTGTGTCTAATGTTTTGTTTTGAGCAGAAAATATATGATCTTTTCTATTTATTCTTCCAATGTTTTCAATTTGGCATTGATGTTATTTTGATGAAAATGAAGGACAAGAAATACTAGTTTTACCTTTGAAAACTCCGAATTGTTGGGATTAATACCTAATAAATCTCCTGCACTTCCAAGTGTTTGGATTAGAGACTCGAAGACATAACTTGGACCACTCAAGTTTAACAGATTCAGGATCTTGTCAAATTCTTCATGTTTTCCATCTCATTGTCAAAATAAAAACTAACTTTTAACCTGCCTTGCTTTACTCATATTTGATGGTTGGGAATGTTAACATGAAAACATGAAGCAAAATGACAGTGAGATGACGGCCTATTTACTGAAGGTAAAATATTTGTAGAGGGTTTTGTTGCGCCTCTGCTGATGAGGCTCAAGTCAAACCTACGTGGCGGAAGTCAAAGCTGACCGAAGCCAATAGAGGCCCAAAATGAATCAGTGAGAATAAGCCTGAAGTGCCTCCTCAGATGAAGTCCTACTCTTCGAAGCCCTTTTCGAAGCATCACCGACTACAAGGAGCTTCGGATCAAATGAAGGTCCTAATGAAGATGTGCTGAAGACGATTGATGTGACGGGCATCAGATTAATCGTATAGAATGGGGCCGTCGGAAGGCTCTATGTGTAGAGTGCAAGTGGGTGATAAGGACATATGTGAAGGGAAAGTTAGACGAATCCGATGATGCCATGTGTATCTCATCCGACGGTCCGAATTGTGTTTGTAACTCTATAAATAACTTCTCATTGTATTATTGTAGAACCTAATGCCATGACGATAGAAGAAAAAAAGCCCAACAAATTCTTTTACCTTGTATTCAATTTCTTACTTGTGTTCTTAATATAGCTTGGCTAGGATATTCATATTTATCCACAACTATTCCATTTCTTGTTAAAAATGATGGTTCTTGTGTATATCAACAAAAAGCTTGGGTTCGAACATTATTTGGCTCGCGTCCGTTTAGCCATCCCTTTTAATTATCGTCTTGGTCTTGGCTTATGTGAACGCGAGTGGGACCCTACATCCGTTGCATATAAAAGTGAGAAAAAACCACGCAGGAAAATTCACCCCAATGAAATTTCTTCTACGCAGGATAGGTCACTCGCCTAAGTGCATTCCTTTTCCTTTAGCCAAGATTCTTGTGTCACTGAGATTTTTCCAAGCTAGGTTTTTAAGTCACATGAGGTGGAATCGGCCAGCCAAGCAACCACCTCTCCAAATAATTCCACACATGGCGTAAATAATCATACATAGGCTTGGAGGACATATAGATGCGCCTCAACTAAAGAGGCTCAAGTCAAACGCAAGTGGCAGGAGACAAAGTTGACTGAAGCCCATGAAAGCCCAATTGAATCAATGAGAAGAAGCCCAAAGTGTTTCCTTCAGATGAAGTTCTACTCTACAAAGGCCTTTTCGAAGCATCGCCGACTACAAGGAGGTTTGGATCAAAAGAAGATCCCAATGAAGATTTACTAAAGGCGGTTGAAGCATCATCGGCCACAAGGAGCTTCATATCAAAGGAAGATCCTAATTAAGATTTGCAAAAGGCGATTTATGTGACGGGTGTCAGATTAGTCGTACAGAATTTGGTTGTAGGGCGACTCTTCCTAGAGCTTTTATGTATACAGTACAAGTGGATGACAAGGACGTATGTGAAGGGACAATTGGCCAGGTCAGATGATGCCACATATACCTCATCAGACATTCTGAATTGTGATTCTGAATTGTGTTTGTATCTTTATAAATAGCTTCTCATTGTATCATTGTAGGGCCTAATGCCATAATGATAAAGAAAAAAAGCTCAACAAAATCTCTTAACCTTGTATTCAAGTTCTTAATTGTGTTCTTAGAATGGCTTAGTTCGGATCTTCATATTTATCCACAAATATTCCATTCTTTGTTAAAATGATGGGTCTGGTGTATATTAGTCCCAGGTTCGAACATTATTTGGCTTGTGACCCATCTAGCCATCCCCTTTAATCATCGGCATGGTCTCGTTTTTGGGGGTTAACGGATTATTGCTGCTCCTCTTGTTCATGAGGCTCAAGCCAAACCCACATGGCCGAAGTTAAAACTGACTGAAACCCATGGAGACTCGAAATGAATCAGTGAGAAGAAGCCCGAAGTGTCTTCTGCAGGTGAAGTCTTACTCTCCAAAGCTCTTTTTGAAGCATCACCGACTACAAAGAAGTTCAAATCAAAGGAAGATCTTAATGAAGATCTTCTGAAGGCGATTGATTTTTGACAAGTTTTAGATTAATCACACAGAATAGGGTTGTAGGACGGCTCTTCTCAAAGCTTTTATGTGTACAGTGTAAGTGGGTGATAGGGACGTATGTAATGAGACAATTAGGCTGGTCGGATGATGCTATGTGTACCTTATCCGACGATCCGAGTTGTGTCTGTAACTATTTAAATAACTTCTATTTGTATCATTGAAGGGCCTAATACCATAACAATAAAAGAGAAATAGCCCAACAAATTCTCTTAACCTTGTACTCAAGTTCTTACTTGTGTTCATAGAATAGTTTAGCTCAGATCTTCATACTTATCCACAAATATTCCATTTCTTGTTAAAAAAAATATGGTTCTTATGTATATAGACTGAAAACCCGAGTTCGAACATTATTTAGCTCGTAACCCATCTAGCCATCCCCTTTAATCATTGGCTTGATCTTGACTTACATGGATGGGAGTGGGACCCAACATCCAATTGTCTCGTTTTCGATGATTAACAAATTATTATTGCACTTCCTACTGATGAGGCTCAAGTCAAACCCACATGGCCGAAGTCAAAGCTGACTGAAACCCATGGAGACCCGAAATGAATCAGTGAGAAGAAGCCCGAAGAGTCTCCTTCAGACGAAATCCTACTCTCCGAAGCCCTTCTCTAAGCATCACCAACTACAAAGAGCTTTAAATCAAAGGAAGATCTTAATGAAGATCTTTTGAAGCGAATGATGTGACGAGAGTCAGATTAATCACGTAGAATATGGTTGTAGGACGACTCTTCTCATAGCCCTTAAATGTATAGTGCAAGTGGGTGATAGGGACGTATATAATAGGACAGTTAGGGTGGTCATATCATGCCACGTGTACCTTATCCGACGGTTCGAGTTGTGTTTGTAACTATATAAATAACTTCTATTTGTATCATTGTAGGGCCTAAAGCCATAACAATAAAAGAGAAAAAGCCCAGCAAATTCTCTTAACCTTGTATTCAAGTTCTTACTTGTATATTGACTAAAAGCCCAGGTTCAAACATTATTTTGTTCATGACTCATCTAGCCATCCCTTTTAATCATTATAGATGTATAGTTGTATGATAAGTTTACCATTATAGATGTATAGTTCACGACTCATCTAGCCATCCCTTTCAAGCATTATAGATGATAAGCTTACCATTATAGATGTATAGTTGGTTGTATGACGAGGCAAGAATGCAGGCAAATAAGTTTACCATTATAGATGTATAGTTGAATAAATCTATTTTCTCAATGCCCTATTTGGAATGCCTACGGGGAACAGAAGCTCACTTAAGAAGTTTTATCTATGATACACAATGAAATTTACATAATTACCAAGGGATATATAATTGCATTTTTGCACACTTATTTAATACCTTAATATGCTATTATTGATGAAAGAGCGGATATCGACTTGCAATTGGGTAATTTTGGCTTTTGTAAATCATAAACCCCAAATGGAAAGGGAACAAGGCAAAAGGGAGTGAAAAATGGTTCAAAAGCGTAAAACAATTGTGAATTTGTGGATCGAAGTGCATAAGTCAAAAAATTGAAGGACCGTGGGTTGCAATTTATGGAGAGCTTGATTAAAATCTAAGTCAAAACTCGAGGAATGTATTGTACAACATTAAAGTTGAAGGACCCTGAGTGCAAATTGCTAGAGGACTTGTATGTAAAAAAGGAAAAGAAGAAGCATAGCCATTTTAAAAGTCGAGGTTCTGAGACTGAGGCTATCAGTTACATCTTCACTGTCAGTAGCATTTCCAGTCAGACATGATAATATTTTGGGGATATTTTTTAGATTCCTATGAGTTCAGGAAAGGAATTGAGACATATGTTCTAGAGATCGGGGTATTCTGGACAGTATGTTCGTTGTGGACACATTCGTACTATTATTCCTCTACTAATATTTTGGTTTCTTAGAATCGAGAGGAATGATGCAAAGCATAGGGGGATCTGTATGGAGGCTAGACGTATCATTTGGAGGTTTTATTGCATGATCCGTTTTCTTCATAAGGGAAGACTGTTTTGAGTTGTGCATTGGTGAGGAAATCTGACACTTGCAACCATCTTTGGTATTGCTTTGGAGCTCCCTTCCTCATCTCCCCCCGTTCTGGTTTGGTGGCGCACTCCATTAGTTGAATCTATCAATATCAATGCTGATGGATGAGTCAAGATGGTTTTGCGAGCGGGAAAAACATCATCAGAGATCACGTAGGTCAATGTATTAGGGCTTTCTCAGTTTCGTAGTGACCGTGCATGATATTAGAGGCAGAGCTCAGGGTTATTCTAGATGAGATTTGACTAGATAGATGACTCGATCTTTCATACATTTGGATTGAGTCAGATTCTGTAGTGACTACTCACTACATCACTAGAGGATGAGAACCATGGGCTATTCAGGGCATTCTTAAACAGATCATAGACATCATATCATTCGACAGAGACACAGTTTTCTACATCTACAAAGAGGGAAATCAGGTTGCAGATGCTCTTACTGCAGAAGGTTGGGATCATCAGTGATATCAGATGTATCAAACGGCTGACTTATCACGACATGTTAGGGCACTCGTACATATTGATAGACATGGACTGCCGAGTATTAGAATATGATTTTTTTATTTTTTATTCTTATTTTTGTCCATTATAATTTATTTTTATTGTAAAGGAAGTATTACTTCCTCATTTACTGCTTTCATTATTCCCTCATGTAACCACGGTATTCTTCTGTCATAAGTGATGACATATTAATAAAATATCGGAGGTACCACCCTCCTTTAACCAAAAAAAAAAAATGGTTGGGGCAAAATACTAAGAGCACAAGGAGAATACATCAAAAAATGTGGAGAAATATTTGGAAAAGTAAAGGCCAAGCTTAAAAAAATGGTTCTATTTATAATTTTGTAATTTCCCAAATATTTTGTCATATTTGTAATGTATTTTTATAAATATTTTTCTTTTTATCATTTATATAATATGTGCTAAGTATGTATGTTAGAATTTATGGTCGAAATCAGTCCAGCTTTAATTAATTTTAAAATTTATTTTTTAATGCTAAGATGCTTATTTTCATATTATATACTTTTGTATTTCTTGCATTTTCATTTATGTAGCAAATGAATGTTTGTGTTTAGTAATTTATACATCGTTCAAAAGAAGATTATGCATTTTAGATCAAATAGTAGAAACCCTATGCTTGTGTAGGAGATAGAGATATGCCCGTAACTTTAGGTGACCCATTGAGCTATTTTTCACAAAAATTTAATGCCGTTGTTTGATTTTAATCAACATAGAGATATAGTAATTTTAACCAATCAATTAATGTTAATTTCGCTCGAGAGAGGTAATTAACTAAAATTGGAGAATTGGGTCTAACATATTAAACAAGTAATTTATTAATTGACTTGTAGATAAATTAATTAGGGGACGGTTAAGCGAAGCCATGAATTCTAACCACGTTTTCCTTCGAAATTTTCCAAGTTCTTATATTTTCTCATCTTGTAGATTTTTAATTATTTTCTAAAATCAAAATCTTTATTGTGTGTTTCTTTTTATTGTTAGAATTAAATTAATTAAAATTGTGTAATCAAAAGTAAACATTCTACGAGAGATCGACAATCCGGACTTGAAAAGTCCATTTTATTACTTGAACCCGTACATTTGTGGTTTGCATTTCTCAGCGAACAAGGACTACTGTGCTTGTATTTAAAGCCTTATCTAAGGGATATTACTAGCCTACTAAGAAGGAAATGATAAGAGTTTTCGAAAAGATGCGATGCAT
The DNA here is from genome assembly GCA_903798235.1 of Fraxinus ornus. Classification (NCBI taxonomy): domain Eukaryota; kingdom Viridiplantae; phylum Streptophyta; class Magnoliopsida; order Lamiales; family Oleaceae; genus Fraxinus; species Fraxinus ornus. The sequence continues at coordinate 10,003 of CAIGRF010156470.1, forward strand.
GTCAACGTCAAGAAACTTTGATTCACACGCTTGCTGAGACATGGTCTACAATTTTCAAATGGCTTATTAGCACAAAACGTCCCTACGTTTGACAGTGAGTGTGTAAAATGTCCCAACGTTTCATTTTTTTTGCATTTTCGTCCTTATTTCGACGTTTAAGTGTGGAAAACGTCATTTTCACTGTTTTTCAGTATAAAATGACCAATATACCCTCATATTTAAATAAACAAAAAAATTAAAAAAATAAATTGTAATTATACTCTCAAAATTTTTAAAAAGTGCAAATGAGTCCAAAAGTCTTATTAAAATGTTTAAGCACAAAACGTCCGTACGTTTGACACTTAATGCGGAAAACGTTCATACGTTTCAAACATGTTTGAACTTGCTTAATAGAA
>CAIGRF010156483.1:40999-51334 GCA_903798235.1 Fraxinus ornus
TCTACTAGAGACATTTTATTTAAATGTCTGCTTCGAAAGCTAGGTTGGAGACATTTTAATCGTGATAAATTGTTTAAAGGCATTATCATCAATGAAATTAATACAATTGTGCTTTCAAACTTAAATCAATATTATGAACAAATTTCTCTCTATTCAGACGTGAAAATGATTCTAACTTGCTGATTGCTTGAGTCGATAGGCTACAAGGTCTTTATCATTACCCCCACACCGCCCATACAATCATAATCAGCCCACTTTTATCCTCAACCGCACTATAAGGTTGAATAACAAAATGCGCCATGATAATAGTTGAGAAATTTGTCATGATGATCATAAAAAAATAATAAAAAAAAAAATACCGACATAACAATTTTCGTGTTTATATTACAATAATGCTAAGTGTACATTTTTACTGTACATTATCTTTGACGTCACCCATGTTTTAAAGAAATTATGAGAGAAAAAGCGTTTTTTAACTGTCCAATGATGTGCTGTCACGAGACACAATGTAAACAATTATATAAAAGATGATATACATGTGACATAATTATTAATATTATTTCAAACAATTTTATCTAGATATTTCCAAAATCTCCGTCTTTTTAACAGTTATTTGTCCGTCACATCATGAAAAATCAAAGAAAACTTCATCACGTAATTTCAAGCTTTTGACAAATACCCACCACACAATTATATATCCCTAGCCATTTCTCCATTCTCAACCAATCTCATTTCCAATTCCCAAAAATGAGTTTCTTCAGATCCATTATTGCAATTTTATTGCCCCTTCTCTTCATCCACAGTCACGGGATAATCATCACCGTTCGAAACGACTGTCCATACACTATCTGGCCCGCTGCCGTGCCCGGCGGAGGTCGCCGCCTAGACCCCGGCCAGACATGGACGCTCGGCTACCCTACACAGAAGATAGTCAAAATCTGGGCTCGTACTAATTGCACGTTTGATTCATCGGGTACGGGTAAGTGCCTCACCGGAGACTGCGGCGGCTTGCTTGCTTGCAAGGAGTTGGGTACAGCTCCGACGACTTTAGCCGAATACGGGTTGAACAGTTGGGCCAAAAAGGACTATTACGATATCTCTGTGATGAACGGGTTTAACGTGCCGGTATCAATGAGCCCTACGTCAAATGGATGCACCAAGAACATAAGTTGTGCGAGGGATCTTACTGCGGAGTGCCCGAATGAACTGAAAACTCCCGGCGGATGCCATAATCCTTGCACTGTTTATAAGACAAATGAGTACTGTTGCGGCACCGGGCGTTGCCGGCCGACGGATTTATCGAGGTTCTTCAAGATTCGGTGCAAGAACGCCTTCACGTATCCCCAGGATGATCCCACCAGCATTAGCACTTGCCCCGCCGGAACCAGTTACAGTGTCGTGTTCTGTCCTCGATAGGATCAACGACATCGGCAGAAATTGGCAGGAGAAATTGGTAAAGTAGGATTATGAAGATATGGAATAAAAATCTAGTGATGTATACACGTGAGGTAACCAACTATTATATGGTGGAGTATTACCTATATTCTTGTAGAGTAATAAACTTGTTTCCGTGGAAATTGCTTTGATACATGTTGTTTTACGTCTTTGGGATTTGTTAAAAGACTGGTTTTTTTCTTGATAATATAATTGATCTTTTTGTTATGTTGGAGAATGAAGTTTGACGAAATTTTTAGTAAGATACGATTTGAGTGGATCATTTTTAATTTTAATTGAATTTTAAGTACGAACACGCACTATATTTTTAATTTTAATTGAATTTTAACTAGCGACAATTCATAATTATTGATTGACCAAACTCCGTGTAATTTGAAATAAGTATGAAATTTTGCAGTATCTATCCTAAATCATTTTCTTATGCTCCAAAGACTCCTTATGAGGAGTGTGAAAAGCCAAAGCCGACCCTAGCTCCATACCACTACAAAGTCTCCATCGATAACTTGTCAATTCCCTTTCCTCCATCACTAAAATTCACAACCACCTTCTCGACAAGAGTGATACCTCCTTGCACTTCGTCAACACCACCCATTGGAAAAAATTGTGTTACACAATTTGTACACGACTTGTCAATGTCACGTGACTCACATTAGACAAGTTTTGTACATTGACTGGGTCTAGATTTCAGGAAGAAAAAAAAAGGTTGCGACTTGATACAATTTTGAATAGAGTTGGGATCCCATCTGTAATATCCCCAATGCAGGAAATGATTTAATTTTAATTAAAATGAAAAAATATCATCTTAATATTGTCCATTGAAAAAGATTTGTGCACTTCAAAATTAAAATTCTTATTTAACACATGTTGCTCGGGATCAAAATTAATTTTTTACTAGATTTTAATGAAAGCTGATTGGTTGAAAAGTTATGAAAAAAAGTGAAACATTTGATTAAAATTAATTATTGACTTTTACTTATATTAAAATCTAGATTTTATTCTATACCAATCGGGGCTAAAAAACACAAAACAAGAATTTCGTAGAAATTCTAACGAGTTTATAGACTAAAATATCTGATTTGGGAAGTGTTCATAATGATCGTCCAAGCTCATTAACTATTTTTTATTATTTGATTCCCATTATATTCAAAATATATTTTACTTTTTTTTCTTTTCAACTACATATTTTTCAGTAAAATAATATTACATACAAATTCAAAACTTTTCTTTATTTTTTAACAATGAACTAGATGTTTCAACATGATTAAGAGAGAAAAATAAATTTATGAATTCTAGATTACAACACTATTATGTACAAACAATTTTTTTTAATCTTTACTAAAAACACAAATTATTAATTTATCATTATTATCTTGAGGAAATTAGACACAGTAAAAAAGAAATTGATAATATACTTAAACCAAATTAAAGTTTTATTAACCGTAATTATTACATCCCCTAAAAATATAAAACACTTGAAAGTTAGCAAAATTATTCCAAAGACTAATGGCGGCACTTCCCATGACCCATATGATATTTTCACTTCTAAAATTTTTTATTATTAAAAAGTTTTTGTTTGATATTGTAGTCTCTGCTACGGTTATCCATTTTGATTGGATTTTAATCCCTACCGAACGGAGCCTAAATGTATCAATTGAGTTGATTCAACCAAATTTGAATTGAATGTGAAATTAAAATAATATTTGAATTCGTATATTTAAATTTTCAAAAATACACGTATGCATCTAATTAATTGCTCATAAGGATGGGGAAAAAATTCGTTCAACCCGAAACCTGTGGATCCCGCTCCGAATGTCGCAGAAATTACCTGCCTAATCGGGTAAATGCGATGGGGACCGGAACAGAGCGAGGGTCATTGCCCCGAAGTGGATACGAGAATCACATTCCCCTCCTCGCTACCCGTCTCGTTTAAAGTTGATTTTAAATTTAAGTTTTTTATCAAACAAAAGTAATAGATTTATCATATTTTTAAAGAGAACATACTTTGTTTCTAACAAATTGGTAAAAAAAGTAATAATATTTACTAAGTAAAAACTTAAATAAATAAATAAAATAAATGGGACAAAAGACCCGCCCGGCCCACCTCTATGTTGCCCCCTCTCGTTTTAAACGGATAGGTGGATGAGGTAAGGTAACAAAAATACTCGATGGAACGGAGTGGGAATGATCGACCAGTCTTATACCCTCCCTGCTGCCACCCCTTACTCTTTCATATAATGTTACTTTTTCAAATTGTCACACACACACACACACACACACACAACAAATATTTTTGAATTCATATATTTTTTTTATTTGAAAAAACACACATGTATACACCTAGTTAATTGTTTCAATGAGATATCGCGATTTTTTCACAGAAAAGTGACAGAATATTACTTTTTCACACACTCATTATCGCAACACCTTGGATACATCAATTGAATTGATTTAAATAAATTTGAATTGAATACAAGATTAAAAGAAGATTTCAATTATGTTGACCTATGGTCAAACAGTATGTTTTGATTATAACAAATAATTTTATATTTATCTCTAATTTAATCTTTAAATTGATTACATGTTGTCAAATTGAGTGAAAACCATTGAACGAGAAGTTGTCAATCAAAGAAGCTCAAATGAAGATCGATCAAACACTCATGGAGACAAGTTTTGCGTCATTTCAAATCAAGCAACAAATCGAGCACTCGTGCCAATTTATCGAAGACTTTGTAACTACTGGTCATGCCCCAGGTAAGCTTGGGGCCATCTGGGAAGGACCTTTTGAAGTCATAAGACAAGTTCACAAAGGTGCCTACAACCTAAGAGATACCTCGGGAAGACAACTGGCCAGACCTTAGAGAATAGATAACCAAAAGATCTATTACAAGTAGTCTATTTTTCACCTTTACTTAGTAATTTTTCTTTTATTTCAAATGTTTTAGTTTGTCGGACTTGCATGCCCCCGCGTCTTTTTACTTTTTTGACTGTCAGGCCTGCGTGCCCCTGTTTGATGTTTAGAAGATTTTCGATTGAATAAATAGTGTCGGGATTTCCTCCCAATGAAATGCTCTTAATCCAACACATCAAAGCCTTACCATAGCGCAAGCACATCAAAGCCTTGCCCCGAGCAAGCACCTCAAAGCCTTTCCCCATGCAAGCACCTCAAAGTCTTGCACTATGCAAGCACCTCAAAGCCTTGCCATCGGGCAAGCACCCCAAAGCCTTGCCCCGAGCAAGCACCTCGAAGGTTTACCCCGTGCAAGCACCATGAAGTCTTGCCATCGGGCAAGCACCCCAAAGCCTTGCCGCGAGCAAGCACCTCGAAGCCTTGCCACCGGGCAACCACCTCGAGTCTTACCTCGTGCAAGCACAGATTTGCCACAGTGTAAGCACCTCAAAGTCTTGCCCTATGCAAGCACCTTAAATCCTTACCATCAGGCAAGTACCCCAAAGCTTTGCCCCGAGCAAGCACCTCGAAGCTTTACCCTATGCAAGCACCCCAAAGCATTGCCTCGAGCAAATACCTTGAAGCCTTACCCTGTGCAAGCACCTCGAAGCCTTGCCTTGTGCAAGCACAGATTTTCTACAGCGCAAGCACCTGAAAGCCTTGCCCCGAGCAAGAACCCCCAATCTTTGCCCTCCTCGAGCAGCATAGGAAGAGCTCGAGCTCGAGGTTCCATGAAATTAAACAACACTCCTCGGGTATAACACACCTCGGGAACATAAACATATTACTCCTCGGGCTTCGAACTCTCTTCGTTAGATAAAGTTGCTCGAGATTCATGCTTGAACCTTCCTCGAGTTTCAAACTTTGTTAATTGAAATAAATTTGCTCGAGATTCATGCTTGAACCTTCCTCGAGTTTCAAAACTTGTTAATTAAGATAAATTGCTCGAGTTCTGTTCTTAACTGCCCTCAAGATTTAAACTTTATTAATTAAGGTTGCTCGAGCTTGTGAAATAAAATGACCTCGAGATTTAAACTTTATTAATTAAGGTTGCTCAAGTTTGTAAAATAAAATGACCTCAAGATTTAAACTTTTAAGGATGCTCGAATGTATGAAATGAAATAACCTCGGGTTTCCAACTTACATATTGTAGAAGTTCAAGTGATGCAAAGATCGGGATGAACACTTCAACAAAATTCATTCACAAAAAACAGTGTTTGGCCTCCTCGGGCAATATACATCATCAAAAAACAAAATAGAAAAAAAGTCTAACCCAAGTCGTTATCGCCGGGCAGGTCGACGGCCTCCTCGTCCTCACCTTAAGCATCGTCCTCGACCATAGTTCCCTTCGAGGCTGAAAGCTCGAGGCCATTAGTGACCTCGAGAACAGGGTGCCAACCATCAGGGTCGACATCGGGAAGGTTGGCCCTGAGGTAAGCCCAAGCCTACTTGAAGGCATATCCGTAAGCCCCAAGCGCATAATAGCCTGTTATGGTAGTGAGCTCGTTGGACTTCTTGAAATATTCAATCGCCTGGACCCGATCCTCCTTCACTTTGGCTTCAAACTCCTTACTCTTCTGCTCGAGCTCGAGCTCGAGTTTGGCATCCTCGGCCTCATCCTTGGTGACCCCGAGCTCGTCCCTAACCTTCTTCAGCTCTTCCTCGAGGGCAGCCATCGTCTTATCTCTCGCTTGGAAATGGGCCTCGAGGTCAGCTATTTTCTTGTATCGACGTTCCACGACCTCGAGGAGATCGACAGTCTTATGGGCGTCATCCATACCCTTCAATGCTAAACCCCGGGTAATACTCAGAGTCTGTCAAAGTCAAAAGATCGACAATTAGTCACGAACTGTCAAACTAAATTTGAAGGTAGGACAATTACTATACCTTCACTGTCATGGCCCCGACGTCGACCTCGATATCCGTTCTATACCAAGAAACAATGCTCGGGGATCAGGGTGCACCTTTTGTAGTCCTCGAGTATTGAGCTCGTCGGTGGCATATGCTCGTCCTCGAGGTCTACAACCTCGGGCGTGCTCCTTGCAACTGAGGACCTTTTCTCGACCGGCGGAGGGGGAGGTGGAGACGGGCCCGAGGTCAGAGGGTGGTGATTTGAAGTTTCCTCGGGGCCCCTCACGGCAACTGTGGGGTTCTGATCTCGAGGCCTCTTTTACTCCTTCAAGCCAGATACTCGAACTTGAGGACCATGGGGTTTTCTCGAAGCTGTAGCATTGATTACGGTCAGGTCAAGTGTCATCTCAAGCTCTGCATGACACACAACCAAATAAACAAGTTAGTTTCTTGACGATAGCATGTAATGTTAGTCAAAACAATTACACGAACACCCTATCCTCGACGCCTTTCACATTGGCAAGGTCGAGGATATCATCACCAATGAGGTGATCCAACTCGGAGGCTAGAGGCTTGAGGTCCTCCAACATTTGCATATCTCTCTCGAGCACCTTGAAGTATGCCTGACCCTCATTAAATCGAGCAGTTCAGGCACCACCCACCTCTGGCTAAAGGGATGGTCAGGATCTTGAGGTGTTATAAAAAAGTACCTCGCCTTCCACCCTTTAAGAGAGCTCGGCATCTTTGGGATCCTAAACCTACCCGGGTCGATAAATAGACAAAACAATTGAAACCTAGAAGATACTTTAGCTCGAAGACCATTCTCAGAAGGTCAAGCCTCGGGTTTATGGAAAGTGCCCGGCAAGCTATGAAGAAATACGTAATCATCCTCTACCCATTCGGTACAAGTTACCCGAGGCACATCTCATGCTCCACCAGAACTCGACGAGAAAAGGGTGGAGGGGCCATCTTATCCCTCCTTTTAAACTATCTTTGAAAACCACTATCTCCCCTTCCTGTGCACTCGAAACTCTATCCTCGGGTCCAGGGGTCCTAACGTCGCACGAGGGCATCAAGCCATATTCTCTCGCGATCTTTACTAGCTCGTGCTCCTTATACCTAGAGCGTAGGTTGGGGATACCTATGGGCGGCTTGCTACTTAAGGGAACGACCACGGGGATGATGGACTGTATATCATCGGGGGTCGGGCTAGACCTCGAGGATCCACTAGACATTTTCTTAGTAAAAAAAAAAAGAGAAGAACTTAAAAACTTAAATTATCTAAAAGTCGCGAGGTCTTACCTTAAGACTAAAACCCGAGGTGGTCCGAGGTACCTTGTGAAGGTGTAAATTGCCAAATATTGTGGGGTAGGGGGTATTTATATGGGTAAAGGAAGTTGAAAGGCCTCCCAATCTCTACTGTCCATCTCCTGACATGTGGCCAACATCCAACGAACGACAAGTGGCATACAGGATGAGGCCACATGGCATTATATTGTTGGCCTCATCCCACACAAGGACAAGCATGGCACATGGCTGATCATGCCTTTACAAAGGATGATAATGCCTAATTTCACATTGCTGATCATGCCTTTACAAAGGTCGATCAGGTCTTGTACTTGGCTGATCATGCCTTTTTCAAGGCTGATCATGCCTAATTTCACATGGCTGATCATGCCTTATACTTGGGTGATCATGCCCTTTTCAAGGCTGATCATGCCTAATTTCACATGGCGGATCATGCCTTTACAAAGGCTGATCATACATTTTTCAAGGCTAATCATACCTAATTTCATAAGACCGATCACACAGGATGCATCATATCCCAGAACCTCGAGCAGAAAGCTCTGGCATGGATGTACGGGGGGCTAGTGATGAGCCCAACATTAGCAGTGTGCCCGAGCACCAAAGCCGAGGAGTTTTTCCTCTATTTTGACCTGCTATGACCATGACCTCCTCGGGATACCCTCCTTGGGATACATTAAAGCGAACATACCATCGGGTTCAAATCCTCTTAGTCCCCCAGGGCACTTCCACGGGTCAAGCCTTACCCAATCCTGATAAGGATAGAGCTCTATCAGTAATATATACCCTCATCCTAATTGGATTGTGACATCATAGTTCCATCATTATCCAAACATTGGAAGAACACCAAGTCAACTCAAGTACAACTTCCAATCGCACAAAGACTCCTAGGGGTCTTAACGTTGCAGTCCTATTAGGAGTCCACCTCCTACCTATATAAACACATCATTCTCCACCATTATCAAGGTACGTTTTAGACTAGGCAGGGCCTAAGCGTAAAAAATCGTTTTTTATTTTAATATAATTTTAAAGTTTCAATTAATCTAAAAATTATTTAATACTTAAAATAATACATACCAAGCATCTAAAATAGTTTTAGCCTATGTTTGACAATCATACTTTTTAAACTCTCTTTTTTTACACATTTTCTACGTCAATGACAAAATAAGAAATTCTTCATGTAGATTCAAAACTTTTCCATACCTTTTGATCACACATTCTCATAAAAAAAAATTCAAATCTTTTTTTTTGTTTTTTTTAATATGGGTGTTAAATAGAGGCTTATAGGAACCACACAATCATATATCCCTAACCATATCTCCATTTTCATTTAGGGGGGTGTATTCAATTGGAACTTTTAAAGATTTTTATGGACTTTTTTAAGTGAGTGACTTTTGTGGATTTTGTGGACTTTTAAGTGATTTCTATGGATTTTGTAAGAATTAATGAAAGTCTTCCATGAACTTCTGTAGACTTTCATTAAAGACTTTTAGCGATTTTTAAAGACTTATATTTTAAAATAAAATATTAAGCATATATAATGTAATATTTTAAACATTTTTTTATGTCTAAATCACTCATAACTAGTATAATTGAAAATGTAAAGCAATAAATCAGATTTCTCATTTAAAATAAAAAAAAATTTGCCAAGTCACATAAAATGGATTAACAAATAATCAAAATACCAAAAATAAATTAATTGTATTTAGTTATGCTCAACAAAAAAAAAAACCAAACAGTTCACAATATCATTCAACAGGAAATTCATCGGAACGACACTCTTTGCGAAGAAAATTATGTAATCCTACACAAGNAAGTCTCCAAAAGTCTAGCAAATTATAAAGTCTTTAAAAGTCATTATTAATTGAATACCTCATAACTTATAGAGACTTTTAAAAAGTTTCAATTGAATACCCCGAGACTTTTAGAGACTTTTTAAAAGTCTTTAAAAATCTCAATTGAATACACCTAAACTTTTAGATAATCTTTAAAAGTCTCAATTGAATACACCTAAACTTTTTAATTTAGTCTCATGTCCAATTCCCAAAAATGAGTTTCTTCAAATCCATTATTGCAATTTTATTGCCTCTTCTCCTCATCTACAGTCATGGGATAATCATCACCGTTCGAAACAACTGACCCTACACTATCTAGCCCACTGCCGTGCCGGCGGAGGTCGTCACCTCGACCGCGGCCAGACATGGTCGCTCGGCTACCCTACAACGAAGTTAGTCAAAATCTGGACTCATACTAATTGCAAATTTGATTCATTGGGTAAGGGTAAGTGTCTCACAGGAGACTGCGGCGGCTTGCTTGAATGCAAAGAGTTAGGTGCAGCTCCGACGACTTTAGCCGAATACGGGCTAACAGTTTCGCCAAAAAGGACTATTACTATATCTCTGTGATGAACGGGTTTAACGTGTCGATATCAACGACCCCTACGTCAAATGGATGCACCAAGAGCATAAGATGTGCAAGGGATCTTATTGCATAGTGCCCGAATGAACTGAAAACTCCCGGCGCCATAATCCTTGCACTGTTTTTAAGACGAATGAGTACTGTTGCAGCATCGGGCGGTGCCGACTGACGAATTTCTCGAGGTTTTTCAAAATTCGGTGCAAGACAGCCTTCACATATCCCCAGGATGATCCCACCAGCATTTCCACTTGCCCCGTCGGAACCAGTTACAGTGTTGTGTTCTGTCCTCGATAAGATCAACGACAGTGGCAGAATTTGGCCGGAGAAATTGGTAAAGTAGTGATGCTACCAAAAATCGC
>CAIGRF010156559.1:16161-28462 GCA_903798235.1 Fraxinus ornus
TTTCAAATTTAACAAAAAATAAATCCGGATTGCTAAATTCGAAAATAATGAAATTATACAAGAACGAAATTAAAATTTTGATTCCCAATGATTTAACAGGAATAATCTCTAATACCACTTGTTGAAATTTTCCATCAAAATTAAACTTTATAAACTTTACATAATTGCCAAGTTCTTCATAACAAATCACCAAGAAACTTAATAAACACAGAACATACCTTGATCCGTTGAATTGTATCATGAATAAAAAATCTTGAATCTTGAATTTTTGTTTTTCAATTTAATTGCTCAAAATTTTCTTGATTCTTGATTGTGTGTTTATGGATCTTCTTTTTCAATAAACTTTCTCTGATATTCTTGTGTTGATGACATGGCACAAAGAGTGAGAAATTATATATGAATCGAGCGTCATAACCCTATACATAATTTCCATATGTATTTGGCTCATCGTCAAATACAAACCCTGATGGATCCGATCTCCACACATATAGTCCAACCCACACTTTATTTAGATGCCCAAAATTCAATCACTTAATTCTTTATTAGATCACTTTAATTTTCAGCTTAACTTTAAGATAATATTTATACACAATTAATTACATATGTCGATCCACGTGGAAAATTAAATAATTTCCCAACATTCTTTTCTATTGAAATCCTTCCATTAAGTAGCTATCCTCTTGTGACTACCCCGGTCACAAGGGCAGGGTCAAATGACCAACTAAATAGCTGGTCATAGACAAGCATTTAAAGCTGGTCATTGATAAACTTTAGAGTCTGTTCAATGACCAACAATTTAATTGATCATTAATCGTTCCTCGACTAGTTATGCTTGACCGCCATGAAGCCAGTTGATTGATTGTCCTTATCCAGATCGATGTCCCTCACATTCTTCGGTCCAAACACGTGCTAGGTATCCATAGATCTTAGTACCTCTATATTGGAATAAGCATCACATATATCCAATGTATAAGGACTCGACGAGTGTTCGGAAATCCTCTCACTGTAGTACTTACACATGTCAACCCTTGATTCAATGTTAGTGTGATGAAAATTTGTTTGTGCGAAATTCGTAAGCGTATGAAATCATTGACAAATTATACGTGATAAGTTAAAAGTATTGTGCCACGAGAGAAACATGCTTTAAATTGATTTATAACATTTGTAATTAGATTCGAATATTGTTAAACAAAAGAGATTTGATTTGTTTTCATCTAAATTAATCTACTAATTATGTAAAAGCTTTGTTTTAATGAGTGAATGGATGAATGTATTGAATTTATGAATCTACATATCTTTATTCTATTTTCAATTATCAACCTATATAATTAGTGATATTTTTGTGTTTTTGACAATCGATAATCCAATTATATATACCCGTCTCTCCTGAGGTAAATTAAACATATTCTAAACATGACTCGATAATATTCCTAGTCTGAATTCATATGTAAAGTAATGCATTCATGAACACAATTATCAATAAAATTGCAAACTTCATATGTGTTTTTCAAAACATCTATTGCCCGTGAAATTTCAAAGTTCTAACTTATTTTGAACCTTTTAGCACCAGAAAAAGTAACAATTGCTTAATTGGTTACAAATCAATTAAATAATGTGAAAAAGCATGCAACACAATAAACAAAAATCAAGAATATACTAATTACTGGCCTTTCAATTAAGAATAAGAAAACATAGGTTTTTATCTTCATTCAATACAAACAATAATTTAGATTAACATGATTTCCATAATATTAATATAAGAATAATGAAAAGATATCTCCCAGAACATGAATGAATACAAGGAGTCTTAATCTTCAATTCCAAGCTCTAAATCTTCACGATTTTTGTGTAATTAGCCTTCAATTCTTGATAGGTTTGATCATCTCTACAACTAGATGTGAATTTGCCTCTTTTCTTAATGAATTTTGTGATACGATGTTGTGTGAGAAACTAGAGAGAGATCGTTGATGTTTAAACCTTCTTATATATATATATATGGTGAATTTAGGTCAAGAAACACGTTTAATTTGGGTTCCAAAAGAGCTTGTATCACAAAATAAAAATTAACCCTGTCGTCAAATTTTGGCCCACGCTTGGTACATCTGCTTACCCACGTAAGTGAAATTGGTCTCAGGAGCAAAAAATAAGCCATTGCATGTGCACTAAGAATAGGTTTTTTTTTACTTCCTTTTTCTTTTATTCTCGTCTAATTGAATCCATATGATTTTCAATCCTCTTTTTCTGATTTGAATTAATTATTGGATATTTGTAATTTAGTCCCCAAACTTTGAAAATCATTCGTGTTCGCCAATTTTTCCTTCCATTCTTCCAAATTCACTTTCAATCATCAAGTTTAAAAAATAATAAATACATGAGATCAAGTTATAATTCATCAAAAGTACTCCCAAATAATCATATTTAAAGGTCTAGATAAGTGTAAAAATTACACTTATCAAATCATGTATATCCAATGTTTAAGGACTCGACAAGTGTTTGGAAATCCTCACACTGTAGTACACATGTTAAACCTGGATTCAATGTTCGAGAGTGTGACACGTGTCTCGTGATCCTTATGCCACATCTCCAAGATCATATCCTATAAATATGTGATGATTCCAAGGCATTTCCCTTAAGCTTTTTCGGATCATTGAAACATCAAAAATACTTCTCAAAACAAGACTTTTGATGATCCAATCTTTGTAAGTACCATCATATATAACATGAAATAAACCACCCCAAAGCTGCTCGAAAGTTTTTAGCTTCACTATCCTAATTTTTCACATTGAAATGGCTGCAAATATATCTATCCCAGTGATATGAGGATGCTATGATTTCTTATGCAATGTGTGATGTTTGCTAAAAGTTTATAAAAAGTTGGTGGGTCACATGAAACATGTAGTAAAAACAGCGTAAAAAACTTAATCGATGCAAAACTGCAAGTGCAAAGTATCGTAGTTTTATATTAAAGTGATGAGAAGAGTGTCGTCCTCAGGGATTGATAATTCACTTATGACAAGTATCGAAATTATACTAATATCATCTTTATCTAGAAAAGTCACTAAAATTGGTTGTAATTGCAAACTAAAATAATAGCCAAACAAGAAAACCTAAGGAATTGTTTGATGGAAGAATCAATGAGAAAAAAGAACTTCTAGGAAACCGATTTCACCTAGTCCCTCACTATGCTTTTCTTTTCTAACTAAAAGAAAGTAACCTTCTAAGCATGTTAGCAGGACCTTGTAAACCATCCAAAAGCTTCTTTCGATAGACAATTGGATCAATTCTTAAACATTAGTTTACACAAGAGTATGGAATTAATAGAACAAGAAAGCATTAAGTTCATTAATTTGTCTATTAACACTACACATGTTATTGTCTTTCAATCTTATAATTACCTATGCTGAATTACCCAATGGTCTATCTTATAATTCCCTCTTTCGAAAGCAAATCACAAGATCCAAATCATCTAATTAATGGCCAGTTAATTGGATGCAATAAGCAAGGAATAAATCAGACAAACATAATTGGAAATTACTTCAGTTTAGCATAGAAAGGTGAGCATAGTTGAAACTAGATTACATCATTTTCCTCGAAGTAAAAGGAACTTAGTTCATGCTGGAAATTAAACTCAATATAAACCAAATCAACATGATCTTATTTGCTGGAATAAGAAAATCAATCAGGAAAAAGTAAAGGTTGGCTGGAATAAGAAAATCAAACAGGAAAAAAATTAATGGTTTGCTCTTGATGAATCCGCTGCTTCGTGAAAATTCTGCAACCCTCAATTTTTCTAGTTTGCCTTTTCCTTTTTTTGAATTCCCCCCCAGTTGTCCGCTTCTTCTGTGCGTAGGTATATATCCTCTTTCTCCCGATTTATTGTCTCCTTTTAAAATCGGTCTCTTGTTGTTATCCCCACAACCGCCTCTTTCAGTGGCCTTTTTCTTCTGTCGTATCTTCATTTAGTTGAGAGAGTCCGTCAACTCTAGGCAACCTCCTGATGAGCTGATTGTTGGGCCATCATAGCAATTGGGCTTTATTCTCCAACAAGGTGGGCTGCTAATATTTGGGTCTTCCTTTTCTTCTAATCTGAAATAATATTTAAATGACCACAATGAAGTCTAAAACTGACAAAAACAAATAAAGTTGGACTAAAGTTTAAAGTCAAGAAGTGATAAAATGTATGAAATTATGCAAATCATCAAAAGCGAATAAAAATTGTGAGTCAAATAAAATGTATGATTAAAATAAAGTTTGATTAAACTTTTTATCAAACAAGATCTTTACCAAACAAGTAGTTAGTAGGATTCACATATGTTTTTGCACTCGATGAACTCCAAAGTTTGTTGTTAGTTCATGAGCACCAGATGAATCGAATTACCCCTACAGAAGAGCAAGCTCTAAAGGCTTCCACTTACGTTGGGTACACAAGTTCAAGGAACAGGTCGAGGTAGAGGAACATGTTGAAGAAATAAAGATGAAAGTTGGAGGCATCGAGATGAATCAAATTTTTAAGGCAAATGGAGGGAACGTAATCAACAAGTCGACAAATCGAAAATCGCGTGCTATAGTGTGACAAGTTTGGTCACTACCATTCTAAGGTCACACCAAATTGCTTCATAAACATTGAGCCAATAAATATACTAAGCAAACCTTGCTTTTTACTTGCAAGGCAAAGGAGGAACCGAGTTTAAAAGGCTCGCACAAAGTAGGCGAATTACTTCCTATCCAAGTTGTCCAGAAATTATTATTGAAGTACATAAGGAAAGTGAATAAAATAGAACATTGTAAAAGAATTAGTCCCATACTAGCCAATAAAAAGTAGCCACCTGTCATCTTTTTTCTAGAATGACTGAATTACCTCAAAGTCTTGAGTGAGATCTTGGTTAGGTGAAAGAAATTTATTGATCTGATTTCTATCATCAACAAATTGACATCGTTTGTGGGAATACTAGAGCAAAGTAAACCACAAAATTCTCTGTTGAAGCTAAGAAATCCTTGAGATCTAAAAGAATAAGTCGAATGGAAGTAAATTCGAAAGGAAAAATATTGTCAGAAGTTGAAATTGGACGATATAATAATGATGATCAGGTGGATAGCGATGCTAATCTAAACTGGCAACGTGAGGAAATATTAGTAAAATCGCAGGCCGACATTTCTCCCGTTCATCGTCGTCGCTTAAGGAAAAAAATGTTCATCGTGAAAAAAATTCTGGAGATGGATGAGAGCTAAAGGCGTGCACAACAAAAAAATTTGTCATTGCGTACAAAAAATAAATTCCAAAGGAAGACTGACATGCTGAATCCAGTAAAAATAGAGAAAAGCGTACTGCTAAGAGTAACAGTTTGTAGATGTCAAAAAATTCGGTAATAATATACAGGACAAGAAACAGAATGAGCGGTATGAGGGTAAATACACTTCGGGGAATCCTATAGATGAAGTAAGTGCAAGCGACATGGGGTTTAACTAGTATTATCACCAGAGAGGCCGTAGAGCAAAAAATCTTGCCGATGCTTGATATAGCACTCTTT
Organism: Fraxinus ornus; assembly: GCA_903798235.1. Taxonomy (NCBI): domain Eukaryota; kingdom Viridiplantae; phylum Streptophyta; class Magnoliopsida; order Lamiales; family Oleaceae; genus Fraxinus; species Fraxinus ornus. The sequence goes on from CAIGRF010156559.1 coordinate 21,690, forward strand.
CATTTGAAGAGTATGAAAGTCAATCTACTTGATCGTATGAGATAGATGACAATGATGAATACTTGGCGTTCTCAAATGAGATCAAAGAAATGCCAATTTTGAATAATTTTGTTCACCTTGTAATAGGGAAGTATAATGGGGAAGGAGATCCTATGTACCACCTGCTTGAGTATGTGAAATAGTTTAGGCTGAAAAAATAAGTCCCATACTCAAGTGCCAATGTTTCCACATAACCCTGGATGGACTTGCTAAGTAGTAGCATAGAAAGTTAATGCTATGATCCATTAGATGCTGGCTGCAACTAAAGTAGGCATTCTTAAGAACGTTCACTAGTAGCAGAATGGGGCAAGCACTAGCCACACGACTAAACGACTTGAGGTAAGAAGAAGGTGAGTCACTCAAAAGTTATTTCGCATGATTCAGTACTGAATTAATCGCTTGCAAGACTGTACCGGATGAAAGGCCAGAGATGCCTTATGGAACAGTCTGCTAATGGAGACTCATTTCTAATAAGACGTACGCAACTGAAACCCAACCTCCTACAATCGATTAATAGGTTTTATCAAAAGTGAGATCCAAACAGAGGACATCATCACTAACTAAAAGAAGATAGAACATGTTCGCATAGAAAATCTCAAAGGTAAAACCTCAGCATGTTTTTCCAAATAGCTAAAACAACAATACTTGCATTCTGATTAGCCCAAAGGCAGGGTACATGCAATACTCTAGCTCATTCACAAGTCGTAGGTGAGCAATATTTCTTCCTTAAAAGCCAAAATGTGAAGTTCTTTAAAATTCATCATTCCAGGGATCACAATACGAATGAATTCTATGAGGTACTTAAGATGGCCAAACTGCAAGAACCAACATGGATGTTCGCATGGAGTAGTTGAAAGTAGGATACCACCTTATCCAAATAGGAGGCGATGTCTAAGAATCAGACTAAAGCAGACAGAACTAGTACAGGTGCTAGCAAATGCTTCCAACTATCAACCGCCAATAAGGGAAGTCAACACCATAATTGGAGGCCATTATATATGCAGAGAAACAATGAATGCACGAAGAAGCTGTGCTCACACCGCAAAAAAGCCCATGCTGCACGTATTTTGGACTCAAGGTAATCATAAAATGGTAACTCTTTTCAATTACATTTAATAGTGATGATAAATGGGAAATCATATATCCCCGCTATGATACGCTAGCAATGAAAGCTATAATAGCTCGTAATGATCTTAGCCACATATTGGTGGATAATGGTGGCTCTATGAATATTTTATTTGGAAGTGCATTTGATCAAATGCAGGTTGATCACCCTTGGATCCCCAAGCTGAGCCCCTATATGGTTTTACTGGAGATAGTTTGATACTAAGAGGACAAATTACATTGGCAATTGAGCTGGATGAAGAACCAATTCATTTCAAGGATACACGAATTTTTTAATCATGGATAGAAAATCTGTGTATAATGGGATCTTGGGAAGATCCACTTTAAAGAAACTAAAAGCAGTAACATCTATTCATCACTTATGCATGAAATTCGAAACTCCTCAAGGGATAGCCAATATCAAAGAAGATCAAGTTGTTGAACGAGAAGATTATTTCAGTTCCTTAAGATAAACATTCTCAAAATCCCTAATGGGTAATACCATGCTAGTGATCTAAAGGAAGAAAGACAGACTTGAAAACCCTTATTTAGGAAAGCAAGTATTTGATGCTGTGAAGGGTAAGTTGAAAGACTTGCCCGCTAGAAAAGATCACTTCGCAAGAACTAGAGGAACCATGGGTCTCCAAATACGGACCAAGACTATACCTTTAACAAGGTTACAACAGTGAAAAATATTGTTAGATAGCTAAACATAAAAGTCGAGTTTCATTGCCAAGGAAAGTTCAAATGAAGGTGAGAGTCATTCTGCCATAAGAAATACTAGAACTAACTTCCACCCCCAAAGGAAATTGATATCAAAATGTGAGACTTTGTCCACGCATGTTGAATGTGATGACATATTGTAGAAACGCGCAAAGTACTTATATAATGAAAAAGCCATGGAAGGGAATCAGACATTAATCATGTAGCCTTTTATTCTGTTATGGTGAATTAATAAAGTTTCATTTGGCAAGTTGAGTGCCAAATCAACATAAATACTATGAATTATGTTGTTGATACACGATTGTCATAAATGCATCTATGCGAAGCGTGATTAAATGTCAAATGTGTAAAGCAATGCAAGCCTAAGCAGATGTCCTAATAAATAAATTTATACAAAATTAACAATGAAGTGTCATTAATAAATTTCCCAATGATCAGTTTTATACAAATGATAAATGAAATTTCATTATCACTAAATAATGAGACAAAAACAAGCTATCTTTATAAGCTGAAGATTCCCAAAAGTAGGGTTATCTTGGTTAATTGGGATGTTACCCTCAAAGGGTACACTTGTTCTGGAAGGATGAAGAGTATCAGTAGGAGCGTTATCTGGCTTAGCAATTCAACAACTTCACTGGGAAAAATAATCAAAAGGTCCTCAAGTTGTGTAGGTTCGACAAAAGTGGATTGATTTTCTGAAGCCTTGGGCATTAGTGAAGTGTCCTCGAGAGACAGGGTGTCTTCTACATCTCCTTCATAAGCCTCCAAAAAATCCATGCTTAACTCAAGGTGGAAGCATCTAATAATGTCGAGAACCTTTACCCCCTTCATGTATAATTTCCTAGGGAAGCTTAGTCTCATTAGCCTTTATCTCAGAAAGGTTAGACTCTACAATAGCCAATTTTGCCTCAGCATACTCTAGCTGGTTGCGAAGTAAGACGATTAATTCCTTGCTTTGTCAAGTTCCTGGGAAATAGTTTATGATTGGCCTTTAGTGATTGAAAATTCTCTCTCATGCGCAAATCTTGTGATCATTCTTGGCAACATAAGCCACATGGCTTTCTTTAGCCAACTCAAAATCCTTGGAGACCTCTATAACATCGGCCATCAAGGAAGCTTCCCTTATAACAAATACCTCAGCGCCTTTGCTTATGTCCTTATACTTTTTTATCTCATTTTTCAGCCTCCTCCAGTCTTTTTTGGAGAGTTTTTCACCCATTCTTCAAGGAATTGACTTTCTTTTCAAGTTCGTCAGCTCACAAAACACAAATTTCATACTCCGTCTATTGGTCATGGTGAAGTACAACAACTCGCAAGAGATAAGCGTCCATCAAATTTTCCCTTTGCTTAAGGGTAAGTGTTGCATTATTCTATCGCAAGTGTATGATATCGTAACAAGCAGTATAGTGGACATTTGAGTCCGGATATCGTTTCTACGAGAACTATACTTTAGGATTTAATCTAATTTTTTTGAACTCATATTTGATAACAAGTAAATAATTACGATTGTTGTGATTATTTTTTTTCTAACGACTTTTAACTACTTGAAAATATCAAAATTTTACAAATAATGGTTGATTGAAGATTCAAATATATGATAAATATCATGGTATAAGTTCATCTATTGATCACTTTAATTCTTAATTCAAGATTCATTACCTAATGTAGTGTTCGATCGAATTCTTCTATTGTATTCAATTTACACCACTCGAGTTCTCATTGAACCTATTTAATTAATTTAATTCCACATCTCTATGTGAATCAACCTTAGCTAAATGAAACACCAGTTCTAAGAATTCATATTATGACCTCAATAATTAGTATGGACATCTCTACACGTTATACTAATTTACTATATGGTCTAAATCTCAAACTCACATCTCGATTCGTAAGAGACTCACATAATCATCAAATTAGTGATCAATTAATTCAATGCATTAAACTCATAGTAAAAAACCTACACATAAATAAATAAATCACATAAATCTTGAATAAAATAATAAAGGATCATAAGTCGACTATATTATTTGTCCTAATACAATGTATTAAACTCGTAGTAAAACCAATACATATATGAATAAATCACAGAAATCTTAAATAAAAGAACAAAAGATTACATGTTGATTATATTGTTTGCCATTTTATGAAAATTAGTTACTCATAATGTAAAAATAAACACAAGAAATTATCTTTGAATACACCGCCAAATTCTTCAAATAAAGATGTAGAAAAGAATTTAATCTTGCACCAAGATCTTTTTCATCTTCGAATCAATACTTCAAACTTGAATTCCTCGATAATTTCCTCTCTTGAATTGCATTCTTCAATCTCTCATTATATTCTCCTTTTCTCAATGTATCTTCTCCCCAAAAGCGCCCAAGTAATGTCCCTCTTATAGTTTTCTCCATGGTTGTATGAATATAGGATTTCTTGTGAGCTTCAAAACACGCAAAAAAAAAAAAAAAACTACGTCTACAGGCAACGCCGCGATTAAAAACCCTGTGGTGCCGCGGTTCCACACCTCTGTCCGTTTCTGCGCCACACCTTTGATGGTTAGCTTTTGTGGTGCCAAGGCGCTAATCTTCTTTCCTCGATATCCCGACTTGACTATTTTGCCATTTTTGGTACCATGTCAATGGCTTTGTTTTCATTTTCTTTCCCTAATTGCGTTGTTTCATCACTGCTACAAAGCAACACTAATAAACTCGTTAAAAATGTTCACTACAAGTAATGTCTAGCTCATAATTAAGTTAAAAAGAGAATAAACTCGTGAGTAAAACACACTTGTCAGTAAGCACCTATATAAATCTTTTCCAAGTACAAATAAGCATATTTGATAACCCTAAAAATGAAAGAGAGAAGTGCTAATAAGGCCCCCGAATCTAATTCCTCATTGAGGTGAAGGAAAAATAAAGATTTAGGGTTCGTAAGTAGCTTAGAACCACCCGACATTTTTCATTTTCCCTTAGAGGGATCCTTAACCAAAGTTGGTGAAGGAAAAAAAACCCATACTCCAAGGGTAAAGACATTGGAGTTGAAGCAGCAGGAGATTGTGGTCTGTCGCCCCTTGAGAGAGCGGAGGTTCCATGGTCACACCTTCACCACAGTACAAAAGACTATTCTTGGCCCCCTAGGGATCTTCTGGAAGTCAAATCCTTAGAATGAAGGGTAGCTAAAAAAATTTGATGCATAGGAGCCGCATTGAAATCAATTCGCACAACGAAAGAAAGAGAGATCATAAGTTATCTTAACAAAGACAAATTAAAGAAACATAAATTTACCGATGGTAGTTTTGATGTCGGTACTATAAAAGTCCAGATTTGAAAGTTTGAGTAGCTTTTCAGCCTTATGAACCTCGGGACTTAAGTTGATAATGGGTGCTACTAAAGCACGAAGATTGTTGGGACCACGGAATGAACCTGGCTTATCTGTATGAATAAATGAGATAGAATAAAGAAACATAAAAAAGAAACACCTAAGAATATAGAATTAAAACGACTATATTCATTGTAACATTGAGAAATAACAATGGACGAGTCATTGGGTTGAAATCCTCAATTGCCACAAACAAAAAAAATCTTTCTTTTTAGTTATGCACCTTATTAGGGGTAATTACAAGTTTTGGGCATAATTTAGGGAATCGAGAGGAAAGGTAATACCCGCTCTGAGGGTTTGCCTTATTCTCCATGTTTACATGATGATAAATAGATAGAAATACATCTGATAAAAGTTTCCCTTCAACACCCGCAAGTTCTCACAACAAAAAAAGACCCAACCATATGAGCCCACCCATTAGGAGTAAGTTGTGTGGGAGCAATATTAAAAGTAAAAAGAACATAGTGAAATAAGTGATGGAAAGAAACTCTAAGCCTCGTATCCATCGAATGTTGGTGAATGGCTATATAGTCATAGGGAGGGAAGTCCACAGTTTGAGATGGTTAAGGACACAATAATTCTATGTCACCGGGATATTGAATTGATCTCGAATCTCGCTCAAATCCCTTTCTGTAAGACTAGTGAAGATTTTTTATGCGTCAAAGACCTCCTTAACATTACCACTCGACTCGCTCGAAGGCTCGCACACCCCAGTACACACCTCATCCCGAAGTTGGGAACCACCACCCGACCTAGGAAGATCCATGTTAACTTTGGAACTTGAAGGAATGATGGTAACATGATCTAACTCTTCACAATGATTAACCTCCTTGAATAAAGAAACTCTAGAAAAGGGATCCTCAAGTTTAGAACTTTCAACCCCAAAATCATGGGATATATTTTTAGAATCACTTTGAGAAAACATTGAAATAAAAAGGTATAAGCACAAGTTAAAGAATAAAAATGTACTTAAACTAAAAATTTTAAACTAGGACAAAGATAAGCAAGGCCACCAATGATCAAGAATTGTGCTAAAGCAAGAGACAACATGGAAGAAAGTAAAAGTGGTAAAACTCTAAAGAGTGGGCATATTTATCGAATCAGATGAGAGGCATACATCACCAATTGTATCAGTAATAATCTCGATCGTTCAACCCCTTCCTATAATCATAGTCATTGGATATCAATAGGTACCTTGCCTAGATTAAAAAACTAAGCGGACGAGATTGTGTGTGATCAACACGTGCATTAAATGCTTATAGGCAGTGTTCTAAAAGGCATGGCCAAAACGCCAAGCCAAGTGGGTTAGCTTCTTATTTAGTGGTCAACGACAATTGTTGATCGCTAAAGCGCGCCTAGGAGCAATTATGCGCGCCAGGCGCGCATTACCTTTTTTTTTTTTACAATTCTTTGAAGTTAAAAATTATTAAATGCTAATTTCTTTAGTTTGCCCTAATTTAAAATCAAAACAACCATTTGAACCCAAAAGTCAAGTGACCAATGAATCGTATTTACGGTAGATAATTTCTTAA
>CAIGRF010156576.1:6115-17410 GCA_903798235.1 Fraxinus ornus
TTTGCAATTGGAATAAATGCTAGACCCAATGATAAAAAAAATATCATTTTAATGAACAATTTCCATGAAAAACAAAGTCAAACGGACACGAAACTTTTAGCATTTTTCAGGTGAAAAATTATACCAATCAAACACAATTAATTACAATTCTCAGTAAAACAAATTCTAAACAATTCAATTCTGAGTAAAACATTTTCTTTTCACCAAAATTCCACATTTGCAATCAAACGGACCCTAATTGAAATTCACAAATTCCCATATATAAGCAAAGCCAATATCATTGAAAAGTGGTGGCCTTTAATACGAAAATTCTATCAATACAGTTGTTCGTATCATTCCACGACAAACAAAGACGAATTCCCAATAAATTTGGAGTCGAGCTCCACAATTTATTTTTTTCTGTTCTGTCATTTTATGGCTACTTTTACAGAAAGATCACAACTAAATTACAAAGAAACAATGATTTTATTTATTTACTATTCAAAAGAATCCTCACCTTGTACAAAATACTCAGCTAACTAAGATCCTATAAATCAGAAAGTTCTAAAAGGAATCAACATAACTATACCATGTCTTGTGCCCCGGAGGGGGATAAAAGTCGAGTAGAAATCAAAAGATTGGTTCCTGAGAAAGAAAATGAAGAACCTTTCATTCATATCATTCACTAACCTAAACATTTTCATCCAACAAAGAACTTCCTGAGTGTCCCGTCTTTTCGATCCTTAGCAGCTTCAGTTAAAGCTAGAAATTTCTTGAATCCAGTTGCAGAAAACCCTCTTCCAAGTGCAGCTGCTCTTGCTAGCACTTCCTCTCCTGATGAGATGATTCCAGGAGCGGCAGGACTGCTTAGGACTGGTGCGATGGACGTGCTGGAGACAGCAGGCACGACTGAATTGATAGATGGTTGAGTGCTTCTAGCTCCACGTTTGTTATAATCATCGAGTATGCTTTGCTGGTCAGTCCTCTTGAGGCCCTGCAGTGCAAGGATAGAATTTTAAGTAAACATAAAGAAAATCTTAAAAGCTGAAAACATAAGCTGTTTTGTAGATTCGGATATTAGTCATTGCAATTAAACGGCCATCTGAATTGCCAAATATAGGCACTGGCAGGTCATTAACCACACGCACTGACACTATGAGCATGGTTTGCAAGCAAGAAGCTTACTTTTAAGTAAACTATTAACAAAGAGAATAGCCATACTCCCTTATGGCGGGACCAACGACCCAGACAAAGTCTAATCGCCAAAAGAAAAAATGGTATGTATAATCCAGTCAAATGACAGACCTAATTATTTATTATGACCTTTTACAAAAAATAACAAGTATTTGAAATTCCAGCTGAGTCCAAACGAAAAATAACTAGACAGTGATGGTCTTGAAGAACCTTCAGATCCAGAATCCGCTGAAACTCTGCAAGTGTTCCCTCAGGTAACAGGGCGCAATATGTGTCTGTCACGGAGTCGACCGGGGACAATATTACCTGTGCGACAAACAGGAATGGTGCATGGGACTCGTAAAATACATCTAAAAGATGACTTTTTAAGTAAAAAAAAATGCTGCTTTAATCACACCTTCAGTAGTGCTTCCGCTTTGCTCATCTCGCGATTTACAAATTTCGAGTAGCTGGAAGCTCCAGATGTCTGTTCAGAGGAAAATATATAGTAGTTATACAGGATCCGCCTCATATAACTACAAGGGCTCCATTATTAAAACACTACAATTCCTAAAATTTAATTTATTAATCATGCAATGGTTGGTATTCACTGTAGCACGTTTGAGTGTGGAGACTTAAATAATATCTAATAAAGTCTTTTTTATTGCAAATAAAACCTTCATGTCAAGCAAAAATTAAACTGTGATAAGCCAGAAGAATTTAAACCATGTTAGCACAAATCATGAAAATGAACCGAAAAGTTACCATTATGTTTGGTGAAATTAGATTAAGTTGGGTCATTTCTAGATGGGGTAACCATTGACTGATAATTGGGACATTTTTCATCCCAATATTATAGATACAGGGGATGACAAATCTAAGTTGCAATTGGAACATGATTTGTAGATATAGTTACTTAGCCCCTCCAACTACTTCACAGAATCAATTGTAAGTGTATGTTTTCAACCCAAAATCTGAACATTTCTTAGAAGATGACAGGGATAAGCCCAGTACATGTAAATTATGAAATGCAGTTTGCAAGAACTAAAAATTCTTACCTGTTTCCCAAGGGAAGGAATATCCAGAAGAATAGTTTTTACAGCCTGTGTATCCAATAACATCTGCAAATTCCACAATGTGGGATTCACATTCAAATCAAGTTAAATGGCCCCTAAAGGATCACTATTGCAAAACATATAACAAAATGACAATAGCTATTGATCAATACTTGTTGTGCTCCTGTTTCTGATATTTGCTTGCATTTGAATACATTGAGGTAGAAGCGTGGACCAAGAGAAGATGCAAGCTGCAAAGAAGAACAAATATGAGCACTGAATCAAGAAATAATAAAAAAGAAAGATCCACAAAAGAATCAAAGGATCATTTTTTGCACAGTTTTTAATGTTCACTGGTCTATATGTAAATATGAGCATAATAGAAATAAAGTGAGGCAGAGTAAAAATTTAGAATTTTAAGGCACTGGCCAACAGCACAAAGCAAAGATTGTCGGAACATAAGTTCCCATTCACATACTCACCTTGTCAAGGAAGAAATGGAAATAAATTGGAGAAAGAAGGCTTCCAAGTACAGGAATGCTAGTAGTCAAAATCATGTTTATGGAATTGACGTACCTGCAGGAATGTATACAAGGTTGACATAAAAAGACATAAAAGCCACCTTCAATAGCATATTCATAGAGATCATCTTACTCTGATTGGTCACCGACACTTTCAAGTGTTCCCCAGGGTACTCGTGTCATTGCAGCCATTTCAGCATCAAATTTAGTTTCTATACCATTCACTAAAGTGATCAAGGCTTTCGTTATAACTGCTGAGAATTCGTCCTGCACAAACGAAGCAGTGTTTAGAAAATGTAGAAGCAAGAGCAAGAGGATAAATAAGCATAAATGAACAAACATGGAAAAAAAAAATTACCTGTACTTCAGACGTATCAATCATATCGACAAACTGAGGTTCAATTAATTTGGACACATTTTCGGCCAGTTCGCCAGACTGACAACATAAATAAAAGGGGGTTAGTCTGAACTAAAAAAGGATGGAGGAAGATTAAAAAATTGAATACAATGTAATCACCTTAAGTACTTCTTTAACATATTAAGGGCTAATTCAGACTATTGTAATGCCCGAATGTTTTACAACTTGTACTGGTAAGTAATTCATGCATTACTGTATTTTATGATAGTGAACTATATTTCACATTTATGCATGATTGAGTACGTTTACCCGATATTGTTTCAGGAGTTTATTTGTATTTGGATTCAGGCGGTTACAGTGCACATGCTGCGTACTTTGACTAGGGAACCCAGGTGACGGTGGTACAGTTTTGATGATTAAGACATGATGTCATAAAAATGTTGTCCTGATGATATGGTGGTGCATTGATTTTGTGGTGTACTACTGTGATACACTCATGCTGTAATAATATTATTAGTTCTCATGGTGCCTGGGAAAGTCTACAGAGTATAGAACTCAAATTCTTAGATGCCTTCTAATTATGGTTCCCTCCCTACTTCATTAAGAAGCCATCTAGTCTATTACAGATTCTCAGTAGAATTTGGTTTCTCAGTACAATACAAGGTAGAAGAAAACATTTGGTGAATCATCCAGTATACCTTGATCACAGAAATCTTACTGACCACAGAGCTGCAGAATATTACCAGTGATTTGACTTGAACAGACATTTCACTGAAGTAAACCTAATTATTTGTAATTTCTTCAATTTGATGGCAGTCCACTTCACATATTAATCCAAATGTAATTCTATAGTTGCAAATATAGTGTATTTAAAAAACTAACTCACCGTTTTGTGGCAATATTCAGCTGTGCTAACTATATAACAGATCACACGTTCATCCTCATCAGATGTCTGCATGAAATAGTATGTACATGGGCAAGTACACAAGTCAATAAAAGGAAAGAGTACAGGCAATTTTTCCTCTGAAAATCTAGAAAAGGAAAGAAAGGACTACCTTTATCTGTCCATCCATTCCTGTGGCAGCTGCTACAATTCCTGTACCACCCTTGGGCAATCTCATGAAAAGCTTTGTCGCATATGCTTTAAGAAATCTTCGAAACACCTATTTATAAAGAGACCATTAAATTTCCTAACATGCATAACAATTAGATCCTATAATATGAAGCCCGTATCTTCAGGTTCAATTCAAAACGCCACGAGTAAAGTAGCAGAGTAGTTACAAATAGTGAAGGGTAAATCAAGTAGAATTCTTGGTTACATGTGCTCTAAGAATCTGGCCTCAAATTGTTATGAAAGAATGGAATGTGTCCTTCATGAAAGATTTGCGGTTGTGGCAAATGTGCGGACTGAAGCATTGCTGGTTTCTCTGACTCAAAGACTGTTCGGGTTTGGTAATTCGAGAAGAAACAAGTACTAGCCCAAAATTATAAGAGGTTAACAATTTGTTTAAGATTGGAAGCTAAAGTTTATGGATAACATATGGAGCATTCCTTATGTTAGTATTATATGCAATACAATAACCTGTTTGACAGATAGGTTATGACAGTTCAAATAAAATATTTGGCGCTGGCTGGATGTTATCTTGATTTGAAAGAATCCTTAACGCTACCATGAAGAACATTTCTTAATGAGTTCCAATTTTTAGTTTGGATTCTAAATTCGGGACATCCCAATAGGGCATTGACAATAAGTCAGGGAGAAATATTCTGTAACCAAGTAGAATTGAATGTTCTAATAGTCTGGTTTTAGTAATTACCATAAATAACTGGATGATGCATTCTAGAGTATTATCTGACCAAAAAACAGATAACTTGCGCATGTGCTGTACAAAATTTTCAAAACCTGTAACTTCTCTATTTCCTTTCCTTTCCTTTCCCTCTCTTCCTTTGATAATCAAAGTTTGCCAAAAAAATAAAGAGCATATGAGGTCTGTAAATTTTAGTAAGATCTCGCCATTACGATGAACATTTTGTCTTCTCTGACCAACGGGAAACACAATAATCAATGACTACCAAATTGAAATTGCAGCAGTCCAAGAACATCCATATCAGAGGCTAGATTTTCATAAATATTACTTGACTAGAAATAACATGATCAAAATCTTGCTTGTAATTTAGTAGTCCTGCAGGCAAGTAAATTTCCTAGCAGGGCCATCTAAATGAGGATATTCTAAAAACACACCTGGAACAAATTAAACAATGTCTGATTTTTCGTCAAAGCACTGCATCGCTTTAAGCTCCTCCTTATTATTGAAAAGACCTTCAAGAAACAATTAAAGAAATCAACTTGGTATGGGTAATAAATTAATAATATCAACAAGCTCATAGAGATGCAAAAGGAAAGAACAACTGCTAGGAGAATAATGCGCAATAAGATCAGGTGGCTACTTTCATTGGTGATCTGATCTAAAAAACCACCACCCAAGGGGAGGGGCTGAAGGAAGAGACATTGTAGCAAATTCAGTTTGAATCTGAGAAAATTACATTAGAGAGAGAATTTTAGATGTAGAAATATCAACGAAAAGGAAAACAAAATCCCTTGCAATTTGTGTAACAAATTTTTCTTATGTCAGAAATTCTGAAAAAATAATCATCGAGAAATGTAGTAGTAGGTAAAGGTCCTATTAGCAACAAGAGCCACAGTCATTGCGTGAAAGGTGTTTATAAAATGAGCAATGTAGGTTCTGCTCAATTAGAACGATATCAATTCAAACAGCTGGTTTGTTTAGAGAAATTGGCTTATAACCCAAGGTCCATTTCTATAGATAAGAAATCAACACAAATGAAATAATACAATCATGTTTATATTAATATCCTTGGATTTTGTCTTGGTAAACACGATTCTTTGTCTCTCCTTGTCAAAATTATACTAATTCTTTGCCCCAAGGGGGAAAGGATGTCATATTGTAATGACTCTATCTTTCAGTTTTGTACCTACATTTCAATAGGTTCTAAAAATGATCAAGGGTATATCAAAGTTTTCTTCATTGCTATCATAGAGTAATATCTGAAATAAATGCATTTTGGACAATATTTTGGCATTGCCTCCTTAATCGGTCAAGTTCCAAATTCTCCCTGCTATAATGAATGACAAAAAGGACAAGATCCATAGAATAAACTTTAAAAATACATGAATAAAGGAAAAGAGATACAAGCACAGACTAGAGATCAAACGGAAATAAAGAGTGTTCACCATAGGTTGATACTCCAATAATCATAAATGGCATACCAAGTTACTTCTCTATCTTCAAGGTAATGCTTTTGGACAAGGTAAAAGCACAATCAATACAATCTCAAAACTAACCTTAATCAAGGACCATGACATGAACCTATGGCATATTTTACCTAAATGACCTTCATGTTAAAACCCGAGAATTCCTACTGAACTTCATGACAGAAACAAATGCATCGCTTAAGTTAGAGCTTCAGTGAAGTGATTGTTAGAAATGTTTTAAATTGAAGCCTAGTGAATCCAAATTAGAAGGGATTGAAAGAGAGAGGATTAATACTCAGATATTCAACTAACATAAATATCCAACAGTTAAAATAGAGATTTGTAACAAGAAATTTCAGAAACGATAATAGAGGCACTATAGTTGTCGGTAACATTGGAAACTGTATGAACTATGAAGAACAGCAATATTACAGCATACAAGGAGCCAGCTTCTCTTCCCAAAAGAAACTATTAATAAGTAGGTATATGCAGAAAACATAGTGTCATTAAAATGAAAATAATGAGGAAAGAACTTGTTTAATTGTTTTCATATGTGCATTAAACCACCATAAACTTTGTTGCACGTTTTTACGGGCCTAACCTGTGATTCCACCTTAGTACTAGTAGGATCTGTAGTGCCTCGTCGATAAGAGAAGTCTTTCTCCTCCCAGTCTCATTTATTAAGACCAGAGATAAAAAGATCATAATAAGAGGACATAAGAAAATCAGGTCCAAGCATCAGATATGCTCTATCTCCTATCACTTTCTAACCCTATATATTCTCCATCTTTCTGTTTTTTAAGCACAAAAGAACATTAAAAGAAATTAAGAACAAGAATCCCATAAACTAACATAGGGAAAATTTTAAATAAACACAAGCCAACATATATGAAAAAAGTTAAAAATTCATATCATCTCTTAAGGATTCAAATATATGAACTCCCTCCAAGATTTTGATTTGTTTACCTGTGCGCTGCTAGACAAGATATGAGTTTGACTTCCGTCTTCAGTTTCCCATGTTTCTTCCTGATGTAAACAGAGCATATAAAAAAAAAAAAAGAAAAAAAAAAGGTATTTGGCACAACATTGAAGGATTCAAATAATCCAAACTACCTGGACAAGTTTCTCTAGATTCTCCATAAGAGTCTTCTCTTCCAGTTCAACATATACTGTCAAGTGAGGTTCAAAGCAAGATGAAATGATCCCGTGGAAATTGAACTGCCATGTCAATCAACATAAGAAGTTAACAATTTCCTTGCTAGGTTAAGTTCTGAATGAGAAATAAAATAAAGACCCAAATCAAGATGATTGCAGAGTTGTGACGAACATGTTGGAGGTCAAAAGTAAAAATTATTTCATAAAATGATCTGCAAGTAGTTGGGTTTTCTCGGATACAAATACAGCTTTCCACTCATTTTGATTTTGATAAGCAATGATAATTTATGTCACCTACTCAGAAATATACCAGAAGCACGCTAATATGGACAAGACCTTTAATGGTCATAATGTGACCCATCATATGGAATTGAGAATGCCATTTATGAGTTACACAAGAACTATCAAGTTAGGAGACCATACCCCAGCTCCAGGCAATGTTAAATCTCTGTGTTGATCGTGTTCCTAAAAATAAAAGAATATGGCATAAGTAACCAGTCAATAATAAGTAATTTAACTATAATGCACTCGTTATATCAAGCGATCATCAATTCATGCCTCATTCCCACTTCCATGATGTGCGGCAAGCCTTTTCTCATATTTCTTCCGAATGTCTGAGATAGTATGACTAGTATTTTCCCCTTCATGTAGTTCCCCACTGTCATTTTCCGTTTCTCTATTTTGACTTCCACCACCAAATTTCTCCGCCAACTCCTCCTCAAATTCCAACGTTCGCTGTAGTGCCTAACAACATGCATCAAATTTACAAACACCACAAAGCTCAACCTGGTATGTGAGGATAAATATCATTGAATAAAAAAATGTGAACTTCCCGTGAAAAGATTTGTTGATGATATGTGACACAGAAAGAAATGTACAAAAACCCGCATGCATACACTGCAAACACAACTTTTCAAAAACTAAACACCTTCAATAAGAAAAAATGGAAGAAAAAAATTATAGCTTGCCTATAATGTTTATGGAAATACAGATTAATAGGCTAACAAAGGTAAAGAGTCGTAACTTGAACACGAGTAAAACAGAAAGGAAATCAATACCTCTACCCAATCCCACAAGTAATGATAGACAATAGGTCTGCACAGCAAAGCTGGGGCCCAAAAAGGAAACAATTTTATTTGGCAGACTCCATTTCATGAATTTTTCAATAGATTAAGGAATTATAAAAATAAACACATGAATGAGCATGATTCTCTCCCTTGGGTGAGAAGATAAACAAAAGCTTGACCACTTTATTGACAGAATTAAGACAAAAAATGAGAAATAAACAATGTACACTAATGTCAAGACCTAATGAAAATGTAATGGAAAAATGCATACCAATATTGAAAGCTTTTACGCAAGGGAATTTTCTAACCATGCAAAATTTTATGTACTAGTAGTTATATACCCGTGCTCTAGGCCATAATATTGGTTTCATCAGATATTTTTTAACCAACTGAATCCTTTCAGCTAAAAGAATTCCATATAATAAAAGAGAAATATAGGCAGAAAAAGATGACAAGACAACCTTGAGACTGTATGCACAAAGGAATGAAACAGCTACAGAAACTTTCAGGAAACAGCCCTGCTTGACCCAACACATTTCTTCAATTCGATCATTGAGAAAAATAAAGGGAAAGTGCTTGACTGCCTCTCTGGGCCAAAACTCAGCCCAGCCATGTTTCCGTCAACGAATTCAAATGAATACAACATCTTGAAAAGGACCGACATCATGAGAAGAATATCATTTAACAGGTCGTGAAATGTATCTCATCAAGAATATATAGAGTTAAATTGGTTGAGATAATTAGATTATATATTGTCTAGTTCAATAATGTAGCACCACTATGCCAAAGTTCAAAATAACCATTTATATATAGTCAAGAAGGAAAAAAACATAATTAGTGATTAAGACATTTTTAGACCAATACCAAAGGAATGAACATATCGGAAGAGAAACTTACCAGCAATAATGTCCCAACATCTGGCTTTTCTTTAAGATTATTAAGAATCTCCATGAGTTGTGTCCTGGAGAGAGAGGAAAAGTGCCAAAGTTCAGTTAAAATTATATATCATTTCTCACAATCTTAAAAAGTAAAATTAAATATTGTCTGTCTCCTACTGTAAACAGATATATAGGAAGCAGAAACACATTCTCTGAGCAGTCTACGTATGATAAGTATCAGATAAGGAAATGTGCCGAGCAATGTCGGGACACGCTAACACAATATTTCTGTTATTTTTGAAATTTTTACACTCCGGGGGTTGAGGACACATATTGACATGCTCAAAAAATTTAATCGAGAGGTAATTTTAAAAACCAGGGAATGGTTAAATGGTGTACTGATACAAACATTTTGGTTCTAAGAAGATAAGATCAACATTACTTTGTCAAATTCCATCTACCATTTTTCCCAAAGTCTTGGCTCGGGTTAATCCATATTGGTTAATCATAAAATAAAATTGCATCTCATAAAACATATGTTTTAAACGTGCCTCTAGTGCGCTTGTCCTGCTTTTTTAGAAAAACACCACGACCATGTTTATATGTCGATAACTGTTTGCTGAAATATGATACATAACTGTATCTGATTAGCATCTCAAGACAGAGATTGTTATATCATTCATTATTTACAAAATCATCATAAAAGACTACCCCGTTTGCGGCATTGCTGTCACTAACCGCGAAACAGCATAGATCTGTTAGGAAATCCACACATACATGGTTTAGATGTCATCGACAATGTATATTGCCAGAAAATCATCACTGTATGGGTTAACCCAAATTTAACAGCACAATCAGAATGGCCAACCTTACTCCAAGAAATAAAAATGGCTAGATTACTGTCAGAGAATATTTAAGAAGCAGTGCTAAGCTTTGAGATGACGTTTCATAAAGTGTCTGGCTACACAAACACAACAATCACATCTGTGAAGACTTTAAATCCAATAGTGGGTAAATAACCAACCTTGTCAGCTTGCAGAATTGGATACAGAGCAAGTAGGGAACATGCCATGAAGGTGGGAAAATTTTCCAAATCTCCTCATTGGTTCTTAACCTACGCTTGATCCAAGCATATCTTCTTTCTGTTTTATCCAGTTTTGCTAATTCTGGAATACATGTAAATTAAGTAAAAAGTTCATCTACAGCATCAAATTGAATTTCATATACCAATTGAAACACATGTAATAGAAGTGGAACAAACCAGCTCCTTCAAAAATCTGTTGATATGATGTAAGCTCCCTGCAACAATAGTTCTTCACCAAATCTTCCCTCACTGATGGCTCCAAAGCGTCAACGACTAAGCAAGCATCTGATAACTGCTGTAGTAAATTGTTTTCCTCCGTCTCTTTCCCAGAACCTAAACTGTGACATGAAATAGTAACAGGAACGTTCTTTATGAGAAAAGAAAGGAAAGGAATAGGAAAAGAGAGTAGAAACCAAGTTTACGTAAAAGGACGTATGAATCGTGTATAAAATTATCACAATTTAATTCAAGCACTAGAATTAGAGGATGGTAGATACCATGTTGAACCACCTCAACTAAAAGTTTAAACTTCTAGACAAACTTATATATATACAATTATTAAAATTTCCCAAATAGATTGAACAGACACATATTGGACAATGTCAATGACATTGAATAAAATTATGGAGATCGTCGAAGATTGAATAATATTCAGTAGATCGTCAAAGATTACGACTAATATAGATAGATTGTTTTTACAATTAATTAATATTGTAATTGATTGCTTCCATATTTAGTTGTTATTTTGGTT
>CAIGRF010156675.1:0-18755 GCA_903798235.1 Fraxinus ornus
GGTCAGGTGTATCACTATATAAATCCATTGTTGCCACATGATGGCAAACCAAGTTATTTACAATTATATTTTTATGATACTGAAAATGAAATTCAAAATCGTATGAACACTTCTGATCGCTTTTCGGAATCAATGTTACAAAAATTGATAGATATTTTAAAGATCAATCCATACTCAATTTTTTTTCGCTCTCTAAATAGTATTGGAGCCTTAGAGACGTATAAAATACAAATAAGATGTAACCCTGAACTCGATCAAAGGGTGTACAATCTTCCAACATCATCTCAAATAGCTGCAGTTTGGGTTGATGAAGATCCAACTGCAGAAGTTAGGGTTCGCGACATAACCATTTTTAGTCATTCTGGATCATCTCATAGAGTGCATTATTACTTTGGTTGTTACGATCCTCTTCAATACCCTTTGTTGTTTCCTTATGGTGAACCTGGATGGCACGAGGGCATTAAAAGAATTTCTAAAACACACCCTTCTTGTTCTCTTGCAGCTGAAGATGTGATTGACATAAGGAATATGAATTCCGCAGAAGAACTAATTGAGAGAGAAAATGCAGGCATGTCAATACAAACTTTTTCTTCTTTTTTACCCATTTGTAATGTAATTTACATTTAGTTTGCTTTGTCATTTTATGTATTGTCTACTTTTTTTCTTTTAGGAGTTAGAAAATTGAAGAAAAGATCCCAAGTTTCTTGTCGGGAATACTATTGTTATAAATTACAAATTAGGGCTTCGGGTAACTCAATCTTGCTTCATGCTGGTAGACTTTTACAGCAATACGTAGTTGACATGTACGTGAAAATTGAAACATCTAGATTAGATTACTTTAGAAATAACCAAAAAACTATACGTGCTGAATTATATCAAGGGATTGTTGATACTATTGAAACAGGGGAAACTAGAGGGTATAAAATTGGTAAGAAAATTGTTCTACCATCGACCTTCACTGGTGGTCCTAGAGATAAGAAAAAAAGATATATGGATGCAATGGCCTTAGTTCAAAGATTTGGAAAACCCGATATTTTTTTAACGATAACTTGTAATCCTAATTGGCCTGAGATAAAACAAGAATTACGGCACAACGATGAAGTACATAATAGACCTGATTTAATATCCCGTGTATTTAAATCTAGATTGGAAACGTTGAAACATGACCTATTTAAAGAAAAAATATTTGGCCCTATTGCAGCGTACATATATGTGATTGAATTTCAAAAAAGGGGTCTTCCCCATGCTCATTTCTTGTTGATTTTAAAACACGGATCAAAAATTACTTCTACCAATGTCATTGACAGTATTGTTTCATGTGAAATTCCTAACCAACATAATTACCCTTATTTACATTCTCGTGTTATCAAGCATATGATGCATGGTCCTTGTGGAATTTTAAATCCGAAAAATGTTTGTATGGAAAAGAACCATATGTGTAAAAATAAGTACCCTAAAGAATATTCAGCAGTTACCACTTTAGGCCAAAATTCATACCCTTTATATAGACGACGTGATAACGGTGAACGAGTTAAGGTTAGAGGAGAGTATTTAGATAACAGATGGGTAGTGCCTTATAATCCTTATTTGATAGCTAAGTATGATTGTCATATTAATGTAGAAATTTGTTCCACCATAAAAGTTGTTAAATATTTATACAAATATGTTTATAAAGGTCATGATCGAATAAGTTTTTCTCTGCAAAGTAATGAACTTGATAATGATATTGATGAGATCTCCCAATATCAAACAGCTAGGTGGATATCTCCACCAGAAGCGACATGGAGAATTTACGGATTTATTTTATTTGAAAATTCTCCATCCGTCATTCCTCTACAATTACACCTTGAAAATAGTCAATTGGTTACGTTTAACAACTGTGCTGATCTAACAAACATTGTGTCTAGAGATTGTGTACACCGTACAATGTTAACTGAATATTTTCGTATGAATTGTACAAATGAAAAAGCTAAAACATTATTGTATAGAGATTTTCCTATTCATTTTGTTTGGGATGCTCAATCTAAAATTCGGACTCCTAGTAAAAACAAAGATGTAATTGGTCGAATCGTTACTGCGAATCCATCTGAAGGTGAAAGATATTACTTACGACTTTTACTAAATCATATTAGAGGTTCAACATCATTTGAAAGCTTGAAAAAAGTTAATAATGTTAATGTATCATCTTTTCGCGAATCAGCTTTATTACATGGCTTGTTGAATGCAGATAATAATTGTGAACTTTGTTTATCTGAAGCAGTAGTTTATCAAATGCCAAATTCTTTACGTAGATTGTTTGCCACTATATTAACTTTATGTGCCCCTAAAAATCCATCAACTCTTTGGTCTAAATTTAAGACATACATGTTTGAAGACTATGTTCAAAAAGGCATTTCTTACGAACATGCCGAGCTCAAGTCATTACAATATATAAATAGTGTTCTTGAACCAATTGGAAAAAACATAAATGAATATAAGTTAGTTCCATTTGAAATAAACATGGATGAAAATGAAAGATTATCAACTATGATTGCTGAAGAAATGAGGGATAGCTTCAACGACGTTGAAACTATTTCGTCAGTTGTATTAAATAAAGAACAGCAAGCTGCGTATGATGCAATCTTACATAGAGTTTTCAATAATGAAACAGGGTTGTTTTTTTTAGATGGCCCAGGAGGAACGGGAAAAACATTCTTGTACAAAGCATTATTAAAAGCTGTTAGAGCAAGAAATTTAATTGCCCTGGCTACAGCTTCTTCAGGTGTAGCAGCATCATTATTACCAGGTGGTCGCACCGCTCATTCACGTTTTAAAATCCCATTAGAATTAAATACGAATATAAGTTGCTCTGTTAGTAAACAATCAGCCTTAGGAAATTTTTTACGGATGACAAAATTGATTATATGGGATGAAGCTCCTATGACACATCGTTACGCTATAGAAGCTTTAGATAGAATGCTTCAAGATATTCATGAATGTGATACGCCTTTTGGTGGAAAAGTGATAGTTCTAGGTGGAGACTTTCGTCAAATATTACCAGTTGTTCCGAATGGAAATAAAGCAGATATAATGCAGGCAAGTTTGGTCTTTTCGTACCTATGGCCTTCATTTATTCGTTTACATTTAATTCAAAATATGAGAGCCCAGTTCGATCCAATGTATTGTAAATATTTACTTTCCATAGGTAATGGACTTGAACATGCCCATACTTGTGGTATGATTGAGCTTCCATCTAATTTAACCTTAGCTTTCGATGATGAATTACGTTCCTTGAAATTATTAATTAACGTTGTATTCCCAAATTTACAAACATATAGTGCCACCTTAGATACCATGATTAATAGAGTTATCTTAACTCCAAAAAATGAATCGGTTGATGAGATTAATAGTATGTTACTAAAACAAATTCCAGGTGAAAACTTTACATACTACAGTTTCGATGAAACGATTGATAAAACTGAGCAAGGTATTCAAGAAGATTTCTTAAACACACTTACTCCAAATGGTATACCGCCACATGAGCTTATATTAAAAGAAAATTGTCCCGTTATATTACTAAGAAACATAAATCCTTCAGAAGGTCTATGCAATGGTACAAGATTGATTTGTAGAAAATTTGAAAGAAATGTTATCAATGCTGAAATTGCTGTTGGAGAATATCGTGGAAAACATGTTTTCCTGCCTAGAATTCCGTTCATTCCATTAGAAAGTGAAAGAGGTTCAGTCCCATTCAAGCGAACTCAATTTCCAATACGTCCATGCTTTGCAATGACAATTAACAAAGCTCAAGGTCAAACTTTGAATTTTGTTGGATTGTACCTTCCTGAACCAGTTTTTTCACATGGTCAGTTATATGTTGCATTGTCAAGAGCAAGAACAAGTGACAAAACTTGATTTTGTCGGTTTGTATCTTCCAGAACCAATTTTCTGACATGGTCAGTTATATGTTGCATTATCAAGAGCAAGAACAAGTGACAATATCAAAATCGTTGTTAAACCAACAAATGTACATTCGTTATTACATAACAAATGTACAAAAAATGTTGTTTACGATGAAATCCTTCAATTAGTAAATTTATCTTAGCATTTTTTTCATGTGAGTGAAACTCATGCTTGCATATGTTTGTCAAACTAAAAGTTTCATGTTTTAACCCCCCCTCCTCCCCAGTTTCTTGACAACTTTTTTACTTCTATTCTAAATAATTTTTTCCTTTTTTTTATTATCCTGTCTGACTTGCTGTCTTTTACTTGGAGATTTTAAAACCTCGCAAACATTAATGTTTAGGTTCTTGTATTAATTATCTGAAGACAACTTGAATTTATTATCTTTTTCTCTCTTTTGCCATAGTGATTGAACAAAGTTGGACTCCTGGATGGAGAGAAGAAAATATCTAAATCAACTGCATTTCTCCAAGATTGATCCCGTAATTGATTCTTTCATTTCAAAGGAGCAGGTACTATGATGTGTTATGAAAGATTTTTCTTTTACATTATCAAAGTAGCACTGCTTAGTTGGTAGGTATTTCAAGTGTACTAACACCTATTCTTGAGCAGGCTGTCTTTAGAGGTATTTTTTGGGTGTCTCTAACAAAGTAATATGATTTCTCGTTTCAAAGCTGTTTTCCTTTTATAACTTATGCAATTATAAATCTTTCATAGGTTTATTATTGTTAAAAGGAATTCTATAAGTGTAGAGCATGAAGTGATGTATAACTAAATCAAATTATGTCACTGTAATCAGTTGTAGATAATAGAAGTTAGGTGCATGATACTTACAATTAAAATCTGAAGCATCCAGGACTAGAAAAATGATGTCTACAATTTGGTGTTTGATTCCACTTTTCTCTTACTTTCAGCTCGAGAAAAAAAACCTTTCTTTTAAAAATACAAATTAAGCTCCTAAAGCTAGAGTTTATCCAAATACAGCTATAATTGTAATCAGCTTACTAAATTAATTCTTTGAATTGTTCATATTATAGATGATACTAGACATAGAAAATCAGTTGATCTACAGAAAGATCAACTAACTTCTTGCAGTGCTGGTAATTTATTTTATTTATTTGGTATTTCTTCACACTTTTTTTTTGTGTTCAGTTTTTGTTTTGTTGCTGTACCAAGGATTGATCTGTTGTATTAGGATGTGTATACGTATTTAGGAGTATTTTATAGAAACTGGGTCTGCAATTATTTTGTCATTTTGACTATGTGTAGAACGCAAAAAATTAAGAAAAAATAAATAAAAATAGAAGAAGTTATTTGGATTGTTAAAATATACATGGTAAGGGTAAAAACATATTAAAATCAAAAGAAATACAATGTTTTCGTGTATATTAGTGCTTGAGTTACGTATCGCTTTATGCTTAATTATTTCAAGATTTTCTTATAATGGATGGATTTCATAATCTGTTCCCCCAATGCATGTGGGACAAATTTTCCCAATATATAGTAAGCATAGTTTATGATAATTTAGGCTATGATCAACAAGAAATTGATTATGGGTAATTGACTAATTGAGCATAGAATTTTTACAACAACTGCATCAGTTCTTGCTTGTGAAATTATAAAATGAAGACATTGGATTTGTAGGCAAATGTTAGAGAATGGATACTATGAATGTATGGCATATGTGCATGTCTTTTGTGATTTGTGTGATTATGTAATCACAAATTGAATTTTCCTAGGTAATTTATTGTATCTTCCTCACATGCTAACATCTATATACAATATAGGAAGTTTGGCAGTTAGTGAATCTTGAGCTTTTTATGGTACCGAAATAGCCACTTTGTGACGGGGAGTTACGAAAGTTCTAAATTTCCAGATCGTGAATTTAAACACCAACGTTTTCTTTCAACATGGGTGAATTAGTACTTGATATATGTTTGTAATTGATTTAGATCATTGTTTATTTATTTGCTGATTATGTTTCTCTTATACATGGTATGTACAAGGCTTTCGGAGAGTTGAAGGATGGTCGGGAACTGCGTTGCTTGGTATTCTTATCTATCTTTCACTCTCAAGAAAAGGTTGTGTTTTCCCCTATTTTTTTTTATTTTTTATTGTTAATTATTGGTAATGACATTGGTTGCTGAACATGGTTTTTAACTTGGTGGAATATTTATATAACTGGGATTGGTTGCTCGTTTTAATTTTGATTTTGCTTCGTCAGTTTTTAGGTTTCAACTCAGAGGTCCATTTAGTGTTTTACATAGAATTTCAGTACTTTTTCTAATTGAGATGAAAAAGACACTGCTACTGAAAAGGTTTAAATCTGGTATGTGTTATGCCTTGGAATGTCAATTATTCTGCACATTGTAGTATTTTTTTATTATGAGGAAGAAACATACCATTCAAAGAGCAATGTCCTATTCTGGC
This sequence comes from Fraxinus ornus, assembly GCA_903798235.1. Classification (NCBI taxonomy): domain Eukaryota; kingdom Viridiplantae; phylum Streptophyta; class Magnoliopsida; order Lamiales; family Oleaceae; genus Fraxinus; species Fraxinus ornus. The sequence goes on from CAIGRF010156675.1 coordinate 6,373, forward strand.
ATATAAACTGTGATTTGGATAGTCGAGTTTCTTGAATTAAGTTCAGTTAGACATTCTTTTCAAAATGTTCAAACTGTTAGAAAGGATGTGATATTAATTGAAATTTAGGTTCCTATCATGTATAATTTAGAGTAGAGTACTCTGTAGAAAAAGTGGGGAAGGAAACAAAAGAAAAACAGAAAATGACCCTGAATGTTTCGGTTGAGAGACTTTTGCTATCATATTTCTTGCTTTTCGTTGATAATTTCCAGATAAATAATAGTATCTCCTCGTCACTTGAATGATGTGTTAGTCATTTAAGAAATATAATATGGTAAGACATGCTAATGGTGTGCTTTGCTGGCTATTACTTGGTGCATTTGATTGAAGAAAATGCTGGAATTTATAAATAGCATGCTTCCCAATAGACCAAATGCAGTTATGTGTTACTGTGAATGATCACCATAGACTAAAATGCAGGTGTCTTTTGTGGGTATGACTGATTACAATGAGTTGGGAAGCTTTCTTGACTGTTTTATTTGCATTATTTATTTCAGTTTTCTCTTTGTGAGGACTTGTCGATTTTACTTCACATCTTACTGTTTGTCTATAGATAAAACTCTCTTTTATATTAAAAAGTGAACAATCATCATATGATGATGCATTTATGGTAATCTTGTTGAGTTAATATACCCCTGTTTTTTTAGTATGAAGTTTAGCATATACGTGTTATGAATGTTACGGGTGGCTCCTTATGAACGCCCAACACTTAACAAGGCATATTGGTTTCCCAAGGGTGAGTTATTTACCTGTTGTTAATAATCGTTGCTTTCTTATTTCCTAAAATATTTGATTGTAACTTAATTTTTTCAGTTGTTACTTTTCTAGACTGCTATAATGTCACAGAAGAAAATTTTTGCCCTCACAGACCAAGCATTAGTGTCTCTTAATCTTTTTTTTTTTTTTGGACAAAGTTGGATAAAACTACAGGTAACTATTTAAAATAGGGCTCTTTTCAGCCCTATTTTTGCTCTTTTTTTCTAAATAAACATTAAAATTCTGTTGATTCATTTGAAACTATTGAGGATTATTATGAGGAAGCAGATAACGATACACAAAATGAACTATATATTATATCTCACGGAATAAATTCCTTTTTAATTTTTATTTAGTTTGTTTAATTGCTTTTGCTTTATTTGTTTTTAAATCTATGTTCAATTACAGTTTAAATGCTTGTTCTTCATTTACCTTTTTAATTTTTATTTAGTTTGTTTAATTGCTTTTGCTTTATTTGTTTTTAAATCTATGTTCAATTTCAGTTTAAATGCTTGTTCTTCATTTCTTTTTAGATCTCTGTTTTTTTTTTTTCCAAATTAGACAGGAAATGTTTTTGTATTTAGACATCCTTGTTCTAATGAAGTTTGTAACAATAGTGTTGGACTAAGTAAGTTTACATGCCATATATACTTTGTCAGAATTCATTTTATAAACATCTTTTGCTTTTTTTAATGGACATGTTTTGGTTTTTTTAGGTTCTACAATAGTTTCAATGACAGATAGCCATGTTCCGACTTATAACTATGACCTTGGTGTTCATTCACAGCAAATGCTATTGATGTCTACAGGAAATGAAGGTTTGTTTTTTATACCAAACAAATCACTTGTTACCTTGCCCTGTGTAATGTGAATGTTGTAGAGTTTTGAAATTTAAAGATGAACCTAAAGGGTTCTGTTATTGTGATGGAGCTGTTAAATTGTTCCGTAGTACGAGAATTTTAACTATTGCAGAACGGAATTTTTTTCCCCTGAGGGAATACAGTTTGGCCTTCCAATAATAAGTTCATATATATGTAATTATGTGTAAGGAAGGACAACACGTAATTGAAGCAATTGAAATGAGATTTAGGCTGTTTAAATTTGGCTTTCACTAAAAAATTTTGCTTGTCGTTGATGTGAACGATATTATAGTCTCCTAGGATCATTGCTTTTTGCTTTTAACCTTGCAAGACCTCAACTGTTACAATTCATTTTTTAAAGTCAAAAGTCAAACGTTGATGTTGGAGTTTATAGAAGTTTGCTCTTTTTCTTCATATATATTTGCTGCTTTGTTTAGGGCTTTCGAATTGGAATTACAGGTAACTATTTAAAATAAAAGTGGAATATAATGTAAAATATATGTGAGTGAAAAGAGCATTGGTTGAATGGTTGAGAGAGAAATGGAACAGATGCCCAAAGATGATTGTACGAATAGACTCAGGACTCGGGATTTGGATATGAGTGTGAGAAGAGAGGCCGTTGATTGGATGTGCAAGGTCAAGTGATTATTTTGAGATTTGATTTGATTTTTTCTTGATCATTTGTTTAATCTGCCAAAGGGTTTTAATTTTCTTCCTGTTTCTTGTATCAAATTGATTTGATTCCTCCATTGATCAACATTTGTTTTTTCATTCAATGTTTTCTTGGGCTATTTAATTGTTTTGATTAATGTTCAGCATTATGTTCAACTCTACGTTTCTCTCTTTTTATAATTTCAAATGCGCCCCAAAAGATTTTTATTTATTTTTGATTAACGAGTTGTGTTAATTGATCTTTGCAGGTTCATACTCACTACAGATTTGGTGCACTGTGTTTATGTTTGGCTATAAATTACTTTTACCAGTTTTAATCTGTGTATAACCTGCCTGTAAGTTCTCAATTGCAACACCATTTTTTTTTATAGTGATTAAATTCTTATAGTCTCCATTCTTGATTTGTCACTATTTTCTTCGTGTTCACGGAGAGGTAAAATGTGGGGATTTTACCTGTAGACACATTTCGAAAAATATACTTAGGTTAGGAAATATAAATTCTGTCTGAAATGATTTAAAAGTGTCTAATTCTTCCTGTAGCTATTCAACCATAAGTTATGAGGGAAACTAAGCATGAAGATACTTCAACTTCCATAGCTTCATTTGCATTTTACATTAACACGTCTTTAATGAGCGAGTTTTATTTATTACACATCATTCCTCTAATTTTTTAAATAGTTCCACTGAAAAATATAAGTTGTACTGTAAATTTCTAAGTCAAAAAGAAAAAAAACCCTTCTCTCTATCCAGACGTACAGCATGCCTAAAAAAATAATTTAGGTCCATTTTTCTTGCTTATTATATTTCATAAGTATGTACAAGTCTTAGTAAAAAAGGTATGCATGTTCTTTTTTTGTGGACAAAAGAAATTTCATATTATATCACAATTTATCTACTCTCAAGTTTTTATATTATATATATTACATTGCTACTGTACTTACAGATTTTTTAGCCACAAAATCTTTAGCATTTTACTTGCAACATGATATTTGTTAGTACAGCCCCTCACCTTTACCAGCTCCTGTCAGATTTCAAGGACATAAAGTAAGTCTGTCTTTGACCTTACCTCTGCCCCATTCTTACCTGTCCATCATCTCATCATAAAAAATCTCACTTCAGATCTGACTTTCTGCCTTTTTTTTTGTGTTGTTCTTGTTTTATTACTAATAAATAAAGAGTATGTTGCAATTGTACAGCAAAAAAAAATTCAAATCACACAGATGACAGCTTCTACTGCACGCACCTTACCATTCATTGTCATCTCAGCTTTTCAGACAGTAACACTGCACTACCAAATTATTTTATTAATACTAACACATTAACATATACCTCATCAACTTCCTGCTTATATATATCTAGCACTAGCATCTTCTTAAATCATCAAAACAAAAAAAATACTAAGGCATCATCAGAGACTTCATCTTCAGCCAGTTTCTTCAGCATCTTTCCAGTTGTATTTATTTCAGGTTGTCTTTCTGTAGCCATTCATTTTAAGTTCATCTAAGTTTATCAACACACTTAACAACATTTGAAAAAGTTGTTTTTTGCATTTATTATTAACTGTCTTCCTTTGTATTGTTTCCTATCACACACAAGCAATGGCAAAGGAATACAGCTTCATAACAGATATCTCTCCTGGTCAAAGAAATTGGACAGCAAAAGTCTTTGTTGCTGAAAAGGGACCAGCAAGGACAGCTCAACACAGCCCCTCAAAATACCAGAACTTCGTACTTATGGATGAAAAGGTATGACATAGTTATAGTTAATATAAACTTCATTTTACTTTTCTGTGATGCCATTTTTGTCTGCACATACAAACATTTTTTCCATCATGTATTCACATCATGTTTTTTGGTGTAATTTTTAATGCACTTTTGATAGTCAACTAACACACCACAATTATATTTCAAACATGAACAGGGAAATAGAGTTCATGCCACAATTTGGGACAATAATATTTCAGCTTTTGAAAATGAACTAACCCTAGGAAAAACTTACTTGATCTCCAATGCATATGTAAGACATCGAAAAAGTGATTATAAACTTTGTGGTGGAGATGTACAATGGACTATTTCCGGAACAACCAGGATTGAGGAAATAGAAGAGAACAATGATGCACTATTGTTTTCAACATTCCACATCACTCCATTTCAAGACTTCGAAAAATATATGGACACAGATACCGACATAGGTATCAACATTATTTGTTTCTTCCATTTTCTTTATTTTTCCATCATTGTTTCATACTAACGTATTATTATATTGTAGCTGTACTTGCACTTGCTATTGACATACGACCCAAAAGACTCATACATACACGAGCTGGCGGACAAGTATATGTTCAAGACATTGTTCTTATGAACAAAAGGTTAGTGTTCATTTTGGTCTACTTTCATTTAATTCCACCTTATTTAGACTATGATACAGTTCATTTTTTAAAATGCTTGCCAGATTCGAAACAGTTATCCTGACAATGTGGGAAGCTTTTGTGGAGCGAGAATGCATGCTCATTTCAAACAATATAGCAAAAAAACCAGTGCTGGTTGGAAATCATCTGAAAGTTTCATCTTTCAATGGTTTGTTTGCTGAACATTTTCTAAATATATGTTTCAATATAGCTCAGGTTTTTGCATGTATGTATGATAGTATAAAAAAGCCTAATACATCATTTAAACCTTCCTTCATCTCTGTAGGTCTGTCTCTATCTACAAAAACCAATAGTTGCTTTTTCATAATGTATGTATGATAGTATAAAATAGCCTAATACATCATTTAAACCTTCCTTCATCTCTGTAGGTCTGTCTCTATCTACAAAAACCAATAGTTGCTTTTTCATTGACTACCCATTTGATGAAGTCACAGAGTTCAGATCATGGTAATATCTATATCCTATTACATTTTGACACTTGAAATCACTTCAATGCATGAATTAAACACTGCTGTAATATCCCTTTCTTAACTGATTAACTTTACCTCATTAAATCACTGTTATATCATTTTCTGACCTGATTACATGTACTTGATTAAATCACTGTTATTCCATTCTCTTAACTTATTAGATTTACCTTTCCATTCTAAGAGAGTTCAGCTTCTTACATTAAACTATGATGAAATAATCTGCAAGGATTGCTGAAAACATGGACGATTTAAATGAAATGGCATTGATGAAACCAACATTAAACTTTGATGATATAATCTGCAAGGATTGCTGAAAACATGGACGATTTAAATGAAATGGCATTGATGAAACCATATCTTGCACTTACACCATCAAAGTTATCACTTCCATCTGAGGATAAGTACACTGATATTAGAGATATCCAAGCTCTGTTAATTCTGGTAAATCATTTCACACTTCATTTGAATTGGTTTTTCCAGAAATATACAATCTATTTATTTAGTTTACATTGCATATATAGAACACTTATGCATTACTTAATCTAGGCTGTTTCATTTACAGCAAAAATACTTCTGGATAAAAGCAACAGCAGATGTTGAAATCAAGAAAACCTCTTTTTGGTACCTATCCTGTAGTAATTGCAACAGAGTTTCAAATGCTACTAAGGCCGGTGAGACATACTACTGCAGGTTATGTAAGTCTCAAAACTCAATAGCAATACCAAGGTAAGAAAAAAAGGCCAATGTAAATTTTACACATCTAGCACATTAGTTTCATAGTGATGGGATCTTTAACTCTCCATGCCAAACTATCTAAATCTCGTTCATTACACTAACATTTGCTATCTCATAATTTTCTAGAGCACGAGTAGATGTTCAATTGCATGATTCAACTGGATCTCTTAGTGCATCAGCTATGGGCGAAACAGCTGAGAATATTCTGCAGTGTCGGGCTGAGGTTTTAATGGACCAAACAACATCTGTAAGGCTCACTGACCTTTTCTTTATCACAGCCAAATTTAGTTTATTCATTACTCACACATTCTCACATCTCCAGGAAAGTTCACCGAATCTTAGTGAAATTGTCCGTGCAAAAATTGATAAAGATCATGCATTCTATGTGAAGGCAATACTGTTGCTACCAAATCCTACTGAATTCAGCCCTTCTGTACAGAAACAACAAAGTTCAGCAGACCATAAGTATGAAATCATCTTCATGCTTGACTCAACTACAAAAGAACCAGCTATTGAAGACTCAAACATCAACAAAAATTCAAGTCCAGCAACTGAAAGTCAGAATCAAAAATCATCATCACTTGTTGCAANGGTAAAAGCAACAGCAAATGTTGAAATGAAAAAAACATCTTTTTGGTATCTATCGTGTAATAACTGCAACAGAGTTTCAAATGCTACTAAAGCCGGTGAGACATACTACTGCAGGTTCTGTAAGTCTCAAAACTCAATAGCAGTGCCAAGGTAAAAAAAAAAGTCAAATGTAAATTTTACACATCTAGCACATTAGTTTCATAGTGATGGGATCTTTAACTCTCCATGCCAAACTATCTAAACCTCGTTCATTACACTAACAATTGCTATCTCATAATTTTCTAGAGCACGAGTAGATGTTCAATTACATGATTCAACTGGATCTCTTAGTGCATCAGCTATGGGCGAAACAGCTGAGAATATTCTGCAGTGTCGGGCTGAGGTTTTAATGGACCAAACAACATCTGTAAGGCTCACTGACCTTTTCTTTATCACAGCCAAATTTAGTTTATTCATTACTCACACATTCTCACATCTCCAGGAAAGTTCACCGAATCTTAGTGAAATTGTCCGTGCAAAAATTGATAAAGATCATGCATTCTATGTGAAGGCAATACTGTTGCTACCAAATCCTACTGAATTCAGCCCTTCTGTACAGAAACAACAAAGTTCAGCAGACCATAAGTATGAAATCATCTTCATGCTTGACTCAACTACAAAAATTGAAGACTCAAACATCAACAAAAATTCAAGTCCAGCAACTGAAAGTCAGAATCAAAAATCATCATCACTTGTTGCAACCTCATCTCCTTGTGTGAAGAGATCACTTTTCCTTAAATCTGATGTCCCAAGTCCTGCTAGCAAGAAAGTCGACAAACGCACTAACAACGAAGACAAACAAGCATCCATCAAAAAAATGCAGTAGAGCATTTTTTGTTGTTCTTTTGTTTGAAATTATCTTTTGTCAAGTGAAGTGGTTAGTTACATGGGATAATTTTGTACCAAAGAACCACAACATGTGATTGTAGGATTTTTTGTAGGCTATAGTATGAATTTGTAGCCTTTTTTTTTGCTCCTGTACATGGATCACCAGGATGTAATGTTTTAAAGATCACGTGTGTTCATCCATAACTGTTTGAAATGTTTTAGGCTTCACTTAATGAAAATATGCTTCTCTGATCAGTCTTCTTTTTTTTTTTTTCCTATCAATTTTTACCTACATATGTTACTCTTTCTATAGTATATAATCAACCAGGTTGTGCATGCCTTGTAATTTACAGTTGATTCTCAAGTTCTGTTTATTAACTTATGAATGTGTGATTTACCAAATAAGTTATTCAATAAAAAATATGTTCAATGATTACAAGTCCAGGAATGTTCTCTTAAAGTGTGCACATCTCCTTACATGATAACCAAGTATCAACACACTTTATCCATGCTAATCTAAACAAAAAAAAACACGTTGCACGTGCGTTGCACGTGCAGCCACTAGTATTAATCTAAAAGATCTTCAATCTTATGACTCAATTTTTTAATTCGTTTCTAAAATTTATTATATTAACGAGTTGCACGTGCAGCCACTAGTACTTGCCAAAAAGTCTCTCGGACGTCATAAAATGAGGAGATTTAGCTCACTCGCCGCCCTATGCCGCGTAGCCGCCTCACCGGCGGTGTTGGAAAATCCCATCCATAACCAACATCGATTCTTCCAGGCGGCTCTGTTTAGTACTAACAGCAATAACTACTCGGCGAGGTCTTACTGGTTCTCGTACGACAAGGTCACCCCTCAATCAGCTCGTAAAGCTTTCGCCGGGACCATGCTGTTCTCGGTCGCAGCCACGACCCTCGCTGAAGAGGTCCATGCGAAAGAGCACGTGCAGTCGAAATATCGCCCTAACGACGTCGTTCTCTATCAGTACGAAGCTTGCCCTTTTTGTAACAAGGTTAAAGGTAATGGTGATATTTTTTACAATTATTTTTATCATCGTATTCACCTTGACTTTTGGATTTATACATTTGATATGAATTGTAGCTCTAGTTATTTTATTTTTTTTAATTGTGTGGGGATTGATGTAGTTCACTAATATTTTCTATCCTCAATCTGACTCTCTGCGATTGGCTTTTTTTTATCAGTTATAGTAAATTATTACGATAATTATTTTCATATCTATAATATCTTTCATATTCATCTTCAATTTTAGTGAAATATAATTTGAAGTGAATTATATTTGTAGTTATTTATTGTGATTTATTTGTATGAGGGTTGTTGTGGTTATGTGATAATTTTTTATTCTCAATCTGCTTCTTCGTGATTGGTATTGTATCTTCCACAGAAGTGATTTTTTCTTTCTTTCTTTTTTTTCCCTCTCTCTCTCGTGGAATTTAAGCGCAGAACATCAAGATTGTGCTTATACATTTTGTTTATGTTTTACTCTTGTATTACTAGTAACTTTGTTCTTCTATAAATATATTAATTGTTTGTCTTAAATCGCGACAGCTCTTTATTCGGAATATAGCATGTTTTCAAGTTGTGACCTATTTCCATTTCTGTGGATTAACTTTAGAAAAAGGTTTAGTTGAAGTACACCTTAACAATTTAAAGGTAAAAAAATTCTTTACTTGATCATAGTTTGGCATATTTGGAAGTTAACTGGGTTCTGTTGGTTCCTTCTCTTGCTTGGCTTCTAAGATTACATTCAATGGAGGCTGTAAAATGCAAGACAGATCTAGCTTATACTCATTTTGCAGTTATCAATGGGATTGGACAAAATTTAGGTTAAAAATTTTAATTTTACAATTATCAATGCCTGTATAGAATTTTTTTATTGGATTATATTTCATCATCTGGTTTTTCGTTAAATTCCCTGTCATGGACCTCAAATTTATGATGGATGCTCTTTTCCAGCATTCCTGGATTATTATGATATTCCATACAAAGTTGTGGAGGTCAACCCCATCAGCAAAAAGGAAATCAAATGGTCTGATTACAAAAAAGTGCCTATATTGATGGTTGATGGTGATCAAATGGTGGACTCTTCAGGTAGTCATTGTGTTACAATTTACCATTTCCAATGTTTCTCGATGATATAAAGATACAATGTAGTGGATAAATTACATAAATGTGATGATATAAGCATGATGTTTTTTATTTCTTTTCTGGGTTTAGTCAATTTTGTAACTTTTTCCACATGTTCTGAGTAGATATAATTGATAAATTGGCCAAAAAGATTCGTCCTGATGTTCAACTGGAAGATGATGAAGAGAAGAAGTGGCGTGGGTATGCATTTATGACTTCTGTTCTCTCTCTTGTTAGAACTTGCTGCTACTGTTGTATTATTTTTTTTGCCATATTACTTGATGTTGGTCAACTTTTGGAATGAACCACGTATACACTTGTTAAAACTTTTGTGTGTGGTCTTTCGTTCATTACTCTTCAACAGTGTCTAGTAAAACAATATTTCAGTGCTTCGTTTGTTTTATCATCCAGCATCCTATCATTCCCAAGTTGTCAGCATCCTGAAAAGTTGTTTAACTTGTTCTTTTTGTCCTTACCTCTTTCGATGAACACTAATTACCCCAAAAATGAGATTTCATGGTACACAACCATAGTTTGTGAATCTGGATTTAATATTACTGGATATTATATGCATGGTTTGAGACAGTGAAGCCTGTATCTAATTATTGCAGGTGGGTGGACAGTCACTTGGTGCATATTTTATCACCAAATATTTATCGAAGTACTTCCGAAGCACTTGAGTCATTTGACTACATAACCAGTCATGGTAATGTTATCGTTATGATATCTCAAATTGATCTTAGACTGAAAATCCAGCTAAATTTTATATGAATGCATGTGCAAATTAAATTATTGATCACTGCATGAGCATTCCTGTACATACGTCACACTCATAAAGAGACAAAAAGTATAATCACCAAAAGAAAAGAAAAGTAAAAAAGTCTTTGGTGCCTCCTACATTTATGTAAGCTAAAAATGGAGTCTATAAAAATTATTTTAATTGTGAAATTATAACTACAATCAAATTTATGCACATTAAACTGGTTCACATTTATGTATAGGCACAATGGTATAAAGGGCAATGACGACTAATTACTTTTTATTTTCTTTGTTTTTCTTTTTTCGTTCTTCCTCTTCCAAGATGGAGTATTTAACCCACCTTGATTGTCTTGGTTCAAAGTTTTAATATATGCTTAGTAGTAATTGAATGATAGTTTACTTGGAACTGTATTATGGAATTTGTGAAGTTGACAGTTGATAATTTATGCTGATTACAGGTGTTAAAGAGTATCTATTTACGTGTTTTTGGTTGGGTGCAAGCATGTATTATCATATTCTTGATTATATTCCTTTCGGCAAATGAATATCAGCCTACCTTTTTACACACAAACACACACCCTTTTGGCCATTCCTTTGATTCCATTGTTACATCTAGTAAAGATCCAATTAAACAGAGTTTCTTTAGTTCTACTCAAGACATCTATTAATTAATGATTTCCTAACATAAATTTAACGAAATAAGTTCTATTGAGGAAGTGGTGCTCCAAGGACCTTCAACTTAAGTTTGACAGTCTCTCATATGTGTCTTTTTTTCACTTTTACCTTTTCCTTTCATTTTCTTGGATGAGTTGTATACATATTCTGGAAACTGTATGGGGTCAAAATCCATTGATGCTAAATTGCCATGTCGTTTCTTTCCACTTTATTCCTTGGCTGTGTTTTTTAAGCTCAAATCTTAATTGTAATGTGCGCACACTGCAAATGTGTTTTTTTGAGATGTTTGTTGAGGTTTATGGATCATTGACGGGTCAACTTGCTGTTTTGGAGAGGCATACACTAAGTTCTCTTAACAACAATATTTAGCTGTGAACTTTGAAGTGGCTGCATTGGCTGTGCCTCCTCCCTCACTTGTTCTTTTATTGAACTCTTATTATATGTTTGTGACTAATTGCAGGTAATTTCAGTTTTACTGAGAGATTAACCGCAAAGTATGCAGGAGCTATGGCCATGTATTTTGTATCTAAGAAATTGAAGAAAAAGTATAATATTACCGATGAACGTGCATCATTATATGAAGCTGCTGAAACATGGGTATCAGCTCTCAAGGGTCGAGAATTTCTAGGTTTGTTCAATTCCTTTTGGTGCAGTATCTTGCTTAAGCTGAAAGATTGCAAATGCATGGTTGGCTAACCTTAAAAAGTTTACATATCCAAACTAACTAATCTTTTTATTGGTCAAAGTCAGAAACAAGTTCCTTAATGCCTACTTGTCTTTCCCATCCCTTCACCAGGTGGTGCCAAACCTAATTTAGGTGACCTTGCTGTCTATGGTGTTTTGAGACCCATTCGCTACCTCAAGTCAGGTAGAGACATGGTAGAGCATACGAGGATTGGTGATTGGTATACTCGAATGGAAAATGCTGTTGGGGTATCTTCCCGAACCCCAGCATAGTTTGAATAATTCGTGCAAGTTTTGATTAGTTTTTGAGTAGGACCCGAACCTGGAAATTTTATGCCTAGTATTATCAGCCCTAGTTAAAGTGAGTATGCAGTTTTGATAAGCCTTCACGGTGAGATGTTACAATAAACTTTCCAAAGCAATTGGGAGGCAAAATACTATTTTGACGTACAAATTGTTTATTACATTATTGAGTTCCAAGTCGCTACATTATTTCTGAGCTGTATTTTGAGTGTAAATAATAAAGCCTCTCGACTTCTCATGTCGAATTATGGTAACAGAACTGCTGGCATTGGGTTTGAAGCTGCTTCCTCCATTAAATAAAATCTTGGATTGTTATTATATCTAGTTTCCTAGTAATTTGTACTGCAATTATATTGGTTTAAAGTTGGATTTATTCTTTGGTTTGCCAAGTATTT